>JBAIZL010000004.1:131142231-131237231 GCA_036971475.1 Prosapia bicincta
AAAACACTTAAATCTGATGTTCAGCTGATGACTACTCTCAAGGGTAAGTTCCAACTTTTGAGTTGTTGAAATTCAGTTTACAAATCGATAACCTGATCTTGTTCCGCACACGCTTTCCTTCCAGAAGTCCAGTTCATAAAGCCAAACACATTTGTTACATTATATACTTTCCTTACAGAAGTTTCAATTCACAAATTCTGTACAAATCCACAAGCAGTTCTTGTCACTGCAGTTTTGTTCCTTACAGAATTCATAGATCCAAATGCTTTGGAAAGTTGGGTTTATATGTTAATTATTGAAGTACAGTACGCATTTATTAATCATATACTTGATCTTGCTTGTTTCCCACCTCCTAAACTTTCTGCCAAGAACTATTATTTTACAATATGCTGGTAGCTGGTATGCACCTTTTTTCCCCGGACAAGAGCTGATCTACTTTCCGTAAGCGACTAGCCTCACGCAATTTCATACGTTTTTTCTTCCACAGTACATGGGCCACTATCCTTTCTTAGTCCTTCCTAATTCCATCTGTCCTTAATTATGATTCTTCCAAGCGTATGTAACGAATAGACAGGTGTTAATGACCCCGATAGTGAGTAGTCATAGACTATGAGAAGGAATATCACTTCAGGTATGCGATCCTGTTCAGGTGATGACACCATCCCCACTGTATCATCCACCTTATTCCTGCCTACCCTGTTCGCAATCCTTGCCTGACCTCCTTAGTTACGTTGGCTAATCCACATAAATACAAATAATACAACTAGTTGTGGTTAACGATCACGAGGTTATCATGTTATTGGATCCGTATCCTTTAATTACTCGCAAAGAGGACTGAAATCCACTCTAAACAGCGCCGCGCTGCTGTCGAGTGCTATAGTTTTTTTGAAAGGTTGCAATTAATCTAAGAACTAGCTTTATTGATTGACACAAATAAACGCCGTAATTCTGGCTGACAACAATTAACAGTTTGTCATTTTGACTGACTTCGAGGTTATAAACGATGCCAATCTACGGTTATCGATTGTGTCGGCTGACAGATGTAGACATTTAATCGAACAGTTTTGTTGGCTATTTATAACGGCGGAAATGACGATGTCGCTAAATTATTTTAATTACTTTCTTCTCTTACCTGCGACAGCTTTAGTGCATTAAGTCGCATGTTTTCTTATTGTAATGCTAATTACTTGTTACTTTATTTTACAGAGTGTCACAATATATAATTCCTGTAAAACGTCTGGTTGTAAAGAATGCTATTGCTTTTCCATTCACGAAACAACTAATTTTATTGTCATGCAACAAATAACTTGAGAATTCTCAAATAACAACTTTAACTTGAAGTTTGTACTGTTTATTTGTTATTTTTAAAAAAATCAATTGATTCTTATTGTCAAACAGTTTAAACGCAAACGAGGCGAATTTAGACGTCACAAACTGTATTATCCCCAAGTGGTCCTCCAAACATCTCCTTACTTGGAGTTTTTGTGAGGCTCTAAATAAGAACCTTGAAACAAGCAAACCACTAATAACAAAAGTAACAAATGGCTAAAACAAAATAAATTATTTAAACAAGTTTGGAAGGACGTATTACCGCGATTTGTCTCTGCGGAGTGCTGTTCTAAAGTACTAAACCATTCTTGCTTCAGGATTTTGTGAGGCTCTGAAGAAGGTGTTTGTAGTGATGGAGTCATTTGAAACAAATTCAACAAGTTGTCGAACGAATAACCTGCCGTAAACAAGTTTACAAGGACGTATTGCTGGGCATTTGTCTCATACGGGGAGGTGTAGCTACCTAGGTACTAAACCATTCTTGCTTCAGGATTTTGTGAGGCTCTGAAGAAGATGTTTGTAGTAGTTATGCAGCCATTTAAAGTGAATGAAACAAGTGATTGAAACAGTAAGCTGCCGTCAAGAAGTTTACAAGGACGTATTGCCGGACATTTGTCTCATGCGAGGGGTCGTACTCAAGTACTAAACCATTCTTGCTTCAGGATTTTGTGAGGCTTTGAAGAAGATGTTTGTAGTTATGCAGGCATTTAAAGTGAATGAAACAAGTGGTTGAAACAGTAACCTGCCGTAAACAAGTTTACAAGGACGTATTGCTGGACATTTGTCTCATACGGGGAGGTGTAGCTACCTAGGTACTAAACCATTCTTGCTTCAGGATTTTGTGAGGCTCTGAAGAAGATGTTTGTAGTAGTTATGCAGCCATTTAAAGTGAATGAAACAAGTGATTGAAACAGTAAGCTGCCGTCAAGAAGTTTACAAGGACGTATTGCCGGACATTTGTCTCATGCGAGGGGTCGTACTCAAGTACTAAACCATTCTTGCTTCAGGATTTTGTGAGGCTCTGAAGAAGATGTTTGTAGTTATGCAGGCATTTAAAGTGAATGAAACAAGTGGTTGAAACAGTAACCTGCCGTAAACAAGTTTACAAGGACGTATTGCTGGACATTTGTCTCATACGGGAAGGTGTAGCTACCTAGGTACTAAACCATTCTTGCTTCAGGATTTTGTGAGGCTCTGAAGAAGATGTTTGTAGTAGTTATGCAGCCATTTAAAGTGAATGAAACAAGTGGTTGAAACAGTAACCTGCCGTAAACAAGTTTACAAGGACGTATTGCTGGGCATTTGTCTCATACGGGGAGGTATAGCTACCTAGGTACTAAACCATTCTTGCTTCAGGATTTTGTGAGGCTCTGAAGAAGATGTTTGTAGTAGTTATGCAGCCATTTAAAGTGAATGAAACAAGTGATTGAAACAGTAAGCTGCCGTCAAGAAGTTTACAAGGACGTATTGCCGGACATTTGTCTCAGACGGAGTGCTGTACTTAATTACTAAACAATTCTTGCTAGAAGTTTTTATGAGGTTCTGAGGAAAATGTTTGTAGTAAGGGGCCATTACTAACAAATGCAACAGGTGTTTGAAACAGTAGGGGCCGTCAACAAGTTTACAAGGACGTATTGCCGGACATTTGTCTCAGACGGAGTGCTGTACTTAATTACTAAACAATTCTTGCTAGAAGTTTTTGTGAGGTTCTGAGGAAAATGTTTGTAGTAAGGGGCCATTACTAACAAATGCAACAGGTGTTTGAAACAGTAGGGGCCGTCAACAAGTTTACAAGGACGTATTGCCGGACATTTGTCTCAGACGGAGTGCTGTACTTAATTTCTAAACAATTCTTGCTAGAAGATTTTGTGAGGTTCTGAGGAAAATGTTTGTAGTAAGGGGCCATTACTAACAAATGCAACAGGTGTTTGAAACAGTAGGGGCCGTCAACAAGTTTACAAGGACGTATTGCCGGACATTTGTCTCAGACGGAGTGCTGTACTTAATTTCTAAACAATTCTTGCTAGAAGATTTTGTGAGGTTCTGAGGAAAATGTTTGTAGTAAGGGGCCATTACTAACAAATGCAACAGGTGTTTGAAACAGTAGGGGCCGTCAACAAGTGTACAAGGACGTATTGCCGGACATTTGTCTCATGCGAGGGGTCGTACTCAAGTACTAAACCATTCTTGCTTCAGGATTTTGTGAGGCTCTGAAGAATGTGTTTGTAGTGATGGAGCTATTTAAAACAAATGTAACAAGTTGTCGAAAGAGAAGCTGACGTCAACAAGTTTACAAGGACGTATTGTCGGAAATTGGTATCATGCGGTGAGTTGTACTGAAGTACTAAACAATTCTTGCTAGAAGTTTTTGTGATTCTCTGAACAGGGCGCGACCAGTGAGGGAGCCATTAATAACACAACCAACAAGTGGTTGAAACAATAGTCTGATGTCAACAAGTCTGCAAGGACGTATTACAGGGGATTTGTCTTTTGCGTAGAGTTGTACTCAAGTACTAAATTCTTGCTTCAGGTTTTTGTGATGCTGTAAAGAAGGTTTTGCAGTGAGGGGACCATTGGTAACAAAAGCAACAAGTGTTTGAAACAATAAGCCGTTGTCAACAAGGGTGCAAGGACGTATTGCAGGGAATATATCTCTTGCGGAGTGTTGTATATACAGAGTGTATAAACTCAATTACTACATAAATACATTTTTTCCTGCAAAGGGGGCCGTAAACACCTCAGTTGAAAGGGTCGAATTCACTAAAAAATCTTGGTGGACAGACATAAAAGGAAGAACGTGAAATGTGTGGTGTCTGAACACAGATGAAACCGTCTCGATTCTAAGACACCATTCAGTGTATCTTAATGCAACTATTAGTGTTAGCTAAACACTGCAACTAAAGTGCCGTTGGTAGTTTCAGTCAAATCTTTACAAAAAACCGAAAGATAAACTAAAAACAATTTTTAATTTATTCAACTATGAATCCCTGTTTGTGAAATAACATTGAGTCCAAATTCTTTAGATTGAATGCTAGTTTTTAATCGTTGTTATGAGTCATTGATCATGCACTACTGATACATCCTCAATTTTACCAGTTCGTTTTGTTGTCTGTCATAAATTGTGGATTTACTATGACTAAAGTGATAACACTCCAAGCGTGCTGAGTGTGTGAAATGTTGTGATAGTCACGCGTGACATGGACGCTAGACGTCACCCCCATTTGTTAATTATAAGTTCGAAATAATGTTTTCATATTTAAATGAAAATTATTAAATTACTTTGTATTTGTGTTGCAGAAAATGGGTGTCTTTAGCTGGCTACTGGTAGTACTGATGTTCACCATGGTTCTCGGAGAGGATGACTGGACTGTTTGTCCGTCAATGTGCAAGTGTAAATGGATATCAGGGAAGAAGTCTGCCGAATGTAAGAACGCTGGGCTGACTGCGATTCCGGACACGCTCAACTCCGCGATGCAATCGCTCGAACTGAACGGCAACAAGTTCCACTCGCTCCCGAAGGAAGCGTTCGGCTCGGTCGGACTGATCAACTTGCACAAGATATTTCTCAAGGAGTGTGGAATCACCGAGCTGCACAAGGACGCATTCAAAGGCCTTCACATCCTAATAGAGCTGGACCTATCGCACAACCGTATCCACGTTATCCATTCTGGAACGTTCAGAGATAACGAACGACTGAGGCTACTGTACATGAGTTCTAACCCGTTAGCTAAGCTAGACGACGGCTTGTTTACCAACATGCTGTACTTGCAGACGGTGGACGTGAGCGACTGCCAGTTGGCGCACATAGGCCCCAAGACGTTCAACAATGTACCGCTTCTGCAGCATCTCGTGTTGAATGGAAACAATTTGGTGCACATGAGAGTGGCTGCTGTGGAGTCGTTACAGAGGCTTGTAAGCCTCGTGCTGTACAACAACCCTTGGAGATGCGATTGTCATTTGAAATCTTTTAGGAACTGGACGATAGAGAAAAACCTGTACGTCCAGCCGACGTCCTGTGCAGAGCCTGCTCACTTGGCAGGCAGGTTCTGGAACGAGATCCCCGCTCAGGACTTCGCCTGCAAGCCTCAGATTGCCTACCCCAGGGCGGGAATGACGGTTGAAGCTACGAGCAGCGAAGTGACTTTGTCTTGCAAAGTGGTCGGCAATCCTCCTCCGGAGGTGTATTGGGTGGTCAACTCTAGGATAATTTCAAACAATTCACGCATTGGTAAGTAGTAAAGCATATTAAGTGGCATTAAATACAATAATTCCAAGCGAATTTTTTTATATATAAGAACACGAACGTTTTTTAACTGAGTAACTAAAAACACAGGGTTTTGGAAATATTAATAAATTTTTACTAATATTATTTGTAAATTTTGCAGATCAGTTCTTATTTCCAATAATATAAATATCACGGGAGGAATTCTCCATTAATCATTAATGTAGAGGGCGATTCGGTCGGTCACAATCCCTCTCAAAAAATGTAATGTATATCCCGCCGTACGATACTAAAAAGTGCTAATGATATGTGTTTAACTAAAATTAAGTAATTTTAAATTGTGTAAAGTTTCGAAACAGCGCTGTGCCCTCATTCAGCCGACAGACCCTTATAATCCCAACGCCAAAAAGTCCATTCAGCTCTTACCCTGGCGATTATTTACCTATTCTGTATTTCAATATGAAAAAATTTGTTTATTCGCAAAAATATCAATAAAATGCAGTTTCGTTGAATATACATTAAAAATTATGAAAATGTATACTAAACACTAAACAATTTTATTTAAAAAAATCAACTCTACATATATTGTTAAATTATATTATATTAACTCTATATAAAACTCTATACAAGGCAGTCAATGGTCCTTGTTAATGTTCAATGAATTTCTTTTTCTATCTCGACACATCTGCATAGAGCTGCTTGTTGAATAGAGTATCTCCGTAGTTAGATCTGCAAACCTCCCAGTGTGTTGATTCTACTTGTCTCTGCCCCTTGCTCCTCTAAGCCAAACAGAACTGCTCCTTGAATATGGTATCCCCTGTTAGATCTCCTGCAAACCTCCCAGTGCGTTGATTCTACTTGTCGCTATCCCTTCCTCTTTTAAGCTGAACAGAGCTGCTCCTTGAATAGGGTAACCCCCTGTTAGATCTCCTGCAAACCTCCCAGTGCGTTGATTCTACTTGTCGCTATCACTTCCTCTTTTAAGCTGAACAGAGCTTCTCCTTGAATAGGGTATTCCCCAGTTAGATCTCCTGCAAACCTCCCAGTGTGTTGATTCTACTTGTCTCTGCCCCTTGCTCCTCTAAGCCAAACAGAACTGCTCCTTGAATAGGGTATCCCCTGTTAGATCTCCTGCAAACCTCCCAGTGCGTTGATTCTACTTGTCGCTATCCCTTCCTCTTTTAAGCTGAACAGAGCTGCTCCTTGAATAGGGTAACCCCCTGTTAGATCTCCTGCAAACCTCCAGTGCGTTGATTCTACTTGTCGCTATCCCTTCCTCTTTTAAGCTGAACAGAGCTTCTCCTTGAATAGGGTATTCCCCAGTTAGATCTCCTGTAAACTTCCCAGTGTGTTGATTGTACTTGTCTCTGTCCTTTGCTCCTTTAAGCCGAACAGAGCTGCTCCTTGAATAGGGTATCCCCTTGTTAGATCTCCTGTAAACTTCCCAGTGTGTTGATTCTACTTGTCTCTGTCCTTTGCTCCTCTAAGCCGAACAGAGCTGCTCCTTGAATAGGGTATCCCCCTGTTAGATCTCCGGTAAACTTCCCAGTGTGTTGATTCTACTTGTCTCTGTCCTTTGCTCCTCTAAGCCGAACAGAGCTACTCCTTGAATAGGGTATCCCCTTGTTAGGTCTCCTGTAAACGTCCCAGTGCGTTGATTCTACTTGTCTCTGTCCCTTGCTCCTCTAAGCCGAACAGAACTGCTCCTTGAATAGGGTATTCCGCTGTTAACGGTGACATCTCTTCCATCAGCAATAGTAAACTCTTTTGGACTCCAATCAATCAGCGATCTTTTTTCTGTACATTCAACTTGCACCCATGTTGATTTCACTTGGTTGTAAAGGTGGTTTTACTCTGACTGTACCAAGCTTAAAAAATTTAAACCGTGGACATTGTACATCTGGTATTATGTGATTCTTTACAATTTTTTAATACTAACCGTCCATCGAGCCTGTAGAACTTCTAGTCCTATTGACACAATACATAAGGATGCATTCTTCAAGAACGATTTTTTCGTGGTTCTCTCTGTACAGAAAAGTTACAAAAATTTGTGAAGGTTATATCTATTTTTAATCAATAATAAACACGTGTGTCTGTGTGTGTTACACAGCTACATACATTGATTCATTAGATTAAATTTAAATGTTTTATTAGCAAAGGTGAGGGCAAAAAAGTGAATTAGTGAAAAAAAATGTTTAAATAAGATATTTTATTTTTCTATGTAAGATATTAATTGAAAATAGTTGGCTTTCTAGGAAAACTTCAATTCGTTCACAACACTGAGTTGAGCTTGTATTGAATCCTGTTATGACTAGAAATTTCTGACTTTGTTGTCTAATCAATGACTGTGAGCTAATCAAATCTAATTTGCAACCTTTTCAATTATACTTCTAATCCTAAACATTGGAAATTAATGTCTCATTCAGAAATCAATTAATATAAGTGGATGAACTTGTCAAATTGTGCTTTGTTCATTTTGAACTAGAGTCCATTATTGAATTTAAAAACATTGTAACCAGCTTAATGAATGTTAAGTTTTTAGAAAAGTGTGTTATGATGTAATTAAACATTTTATCTGTAACATTATTTATGGAATTAATCATACATCAGACATACCATGTGAAAATTGATATTGCCACAATCATAAAAATATTTAGCTTTAATGAAGGTGATACTGTGTAACTGTGTCCAACCTTTAGTTGAAAGCTGTTGTCTTGGTAAGATATTCTTCAGGAGGGCCTTATCAAGAGAGAGTTTGGGAGAAGAGACTGCCAAGGTGGTATAAAAAATCCATATATGAAGATTGGCTGTCAGGGTATTATAAAGACGTAATTAATATTTCCTCAATAGGACCATTGGGAAATGCGGTATCCCAAGGCCTTGTGAAGTAGTAATATATTTCCTCAATAGGACCATTGGGAAGTGCGGTATCCCAAGGCCTTGTGAAGTAGTAATATATTTCCTCAATAGGACCATTGGGAAGTGCGGTATCCCAAGGCCTTGTGAAGTAGTAATATATTTCCTCAATAGGACCATTGGGAAGTGCGGTATCCCAAGGCCTTGTGAAGTAGTAATATATTTCCTCAATAGGACCATTGGGAAGTGCGGTATCCCAAGGCCTTGTGAAGTAGTAATATATTTCCTCAATAGGACCATTGGGAAGTGCGGTATCCCAAGGCCTTGTGTAGTAGTAATATATTTCCTCAATAGGACCATTGGGAAGTGTGGTATCCCAAGGCCTTGTGAAGTAGTAATATATTTCCTCAATAGGACCATTGGGAAGTGCAGTATCCCAAGGCCTTGTGAAGTAGTAATATAATTCCTCAATAGGACCATTGGGAAGTGCGGTATCCCAAGGCCTTGTGAAGTAGTAATATATTTCCTCAATAGGACCATTGGGAAGTGCGGTATCCCAAGGCCTTGTGTAGTAGTAATATATTTCCTCAATAGGACCATTGGGAAGTGTGGTATCCCAAGGCCTTGTGAAGTAGTAATATATTTCCTCAATAGGACCATTGGGAAGTGCAGTATCCCAAGGCCTTGTGAAGTAGTAATATAATTCCTCAATAGGACCATTGGGAAGTGCGGTATCCCAAGGCCTTGTGAAGTAGTAATATATTTCCTCAATAGGACCATTGGGAAGTGCGGTATCCCAAGGCCTTGTGAAGTAGTAATATATTTCCTCAATAGGACCATTAGGAAGTGCGGCTTCTGCGTCTTCCCAAGGCCTTGTGAAGTAGTAATATATTTCCTCAATAGGACCATTGGGAAGTGCGGCTTCTGCGTCTTCCCAAGGCCTTGTTATGTAGTAATATATTTCCTCAATAGGACCATTGGGAAGTGCGGCTTCTGCGTCTTCCCAAGGCCTTGTGAAGTAGTAATATATTTCCTCAATAGGACCATTGGGAAGTGCGGTATCCCAAGGCCTTGTGATGTAGTAATATATTTCCTCAATAGGACCATTGGGAAGTGCGGTATCCCAAGGCCTTGTGAAGTAGTAATATATTTCCTCAATAGGACCATTGGGAAGTGCGGTATCCCAAGGCCTTGTGATGTAGTAATATATTTCCTCAATAGGACCATTGGGAAGTGCGGCTTCTGCGTCTTCCTAAGGCCTTGTGAAGTAGTAATATATTTCCTCAATAGGACCATTGGGAAGTGCGGCTTCTGCGTCTTCCCAAGGCCTTGTGAAGTAGTAATATATTTCCTCAATAGGACCATTGGGAAGTGCGGTATCCCAAGGCCTTGTGAAGTAGCAATATATTTCCTCAATAGGACCATTGGGAAGTGCGGCTTCCCAAGGCCTTGTGAAGTAGTAATATATTTCCTCAATAGGACAATTGGGAAGTGTGGTATCCCAAGGCCTTGTGAAGTAGTAATATATTTCCTCAATAGAACCATTGGGAAGTGCAGCTTCTGCGTCTTCTCAAGGCCTTGTGAAGTAGTATTATATTTCCTCAATAGGACCATTGGGAAGTGCGGTATCCCAAGTCCTTGTGGAGTAGTAATATATTTCCTCAATAGGCCCATTGGGAAGTGCGGCTTCTGCGGCTTATCAAGGCCTTGTTAAGTAGTAATATATTTCCTCAATAGGACCATTGGGAAGTGCGGCTTCTGCGGCTTCCCAAGGCCTTGTGAAGTAGTAATATATTTCCTCAATAGGACCATTGGAAAGTGCGGCTTCCCAAGGCCTTGTGAAGTAGTAATATATTTCCTCAATAGATGGATTAGGGAAGAGTGACTTCATAAAGTCTTATAAAGTAGTAATGTATTTCCTCAATAGATGGATTTGGGAAGAGTGACTTCATAAAATCTTATAAAGTAGTCATGTATTTCCACAATAGATGGATTTGGGAAGTGTGACATCCCAAAGTCTTGTACAGAAGTAATGTATTTCCACAATAGATGGATTTGGGAAGTGTGACTTCCCAAAGTCTTGTAAATAAGTCATGTATTTCCACAATAGATGGATTTGGGTAGTGTGACTTCATAAAGTCTTATAAAGTAGTCATGTATTTCCACAATAGATGGATTTGGGAAGTGTGTCTTCCCAAATTCCTGTAAAGAAGTCATGTATTTCCACAATAGATGGATTTGGGAAGTGTGACTTCCCAAAGTCTTGTAAAGAAGTAATGCATTTCCACAATAGATGGATTTGGAAAGTGTGACTTCCCAAAGTCTTGTAAAGTAGTAATGTATTTCCAAAATAGATGGATTTGGGAAGTGTGACTTCATAAAGTCTTGTAAAGTAGTCATGTATTTCCACAATAGGTGGATTTGGGAAGTGTGTCTTCCCAAATTCCTGTAAAGAAGTCATGTATTTCCACAATAGATGGATTTGGGAAGTGTGACTTCCCAAAGTCTTGTAAAGAAGTGATGTATTTCCACAATAGATGGATTTTAGAAGTGTGACTTCCTAAAGTCTTGCAAAGAAGTAATGTATTTCCACAATAGATGGATTTGGAAAGTGTGACTTCCCAAAGTCTTGTAAAGAAGTTATTTATTTCCACAATAGATGGATTTGGAAAGTCTTGTAAAGAAGTCATGTATTTCCACAATAGATGGATTTGGAAAGTGTAACTTGCTAAAGTCTTGCAAAGAAGTAATTTATTTCCACAATAGATGGATTTGGGAAGTGTGACTTCCTAAAGTCTTGTAAAGAAGTTATGTATTTCCACAAGAGGTGGATTTGGAAAGTCTTGTAAAGAAGTCATGTATTTCCACAATAGATGGATTTGGAAAGTGTAACTTGCTAAAGTCTTGCAAAGAAGTAATGTATTTCCACAATAGATGGATTTGGGAAGTGTGACTTCCTAAAGTCTTGTAAAGAAGTTATGTATTTCCACAAGAGATGGATTTGGGAAGTGTAACTTCCCAAAGTCTTGTGAAGTAGTAATGTATTTCTATCGATTTGAGAAGAGCGGTTTTCCAAGTTTTTATGAAATCGTGAGTTTTAAGTGAGACTTTTTTTCAAATAGTTTTTACACAATATGTGGTTTCTTAAATTTTGTTGTGAATGTTTGTTGAAATATTAATGGTTTGGAAGTTGTTTGTTGCATTTACTGGCATTTGGGAAAATAATTGCAATTTACTTGAACTAAGATGTTTTTTTGGAATCCCTTCAGGCTTGCAGCATATTTCTTGGAATGTTTACAACATGTTCTGAATGCAATTATCTCATGGACTTTTCTGATGTTAACCTTCTATCATTAATATACTATAGTATTTCAATTTTGTAGATCCAGGAGAAAATTTAACATTTGCTGAAAAGAGTATAATACATCCATCTTTCGGTGTATAGTTTATATTTAATAGTTTTAATTTATTCATATTAGGTTTGTTGAGATCCTATATCACATTTTATTGCTTCAGAACGTGTTATATTAGGCAAAGGATCCTGGCGGGGGAAGAGGGGAGACGAGATCTAATTAGCACTTTATGAAGCTTTGATGTAAATGTTTATTAATTACTTGTACCTCTCGAAGACACGTAAACATTCCTTTGTGACACTTCGTTTACAATAATGTCTCAAGTTAATTTTAAGATTAATTTTCTAAATTAGTTTAAAAATTAAAAACGGAGAACTGATTTCAGTTGATCCAAAGTGCAAATATTATGATGTATTTTTTGTGTTAAATATCTTTGTATGGAAACTAACTATAATTGTTATAATTTTGTCAAAGGCCAACACAAAATGTTCAATATTCTCTATGGTTTTGATGAACTCAATACAACTTTTTAAATAGAGAATCTAATGTTAACTCTAAATAATATTCAAATAATTTAATTTCAGGCTGGTAATATAAGAACAGTATTTTTGTAGTGTGTTTTGTGTGTTGTTTTATTCATACAATAGGGAATGGAATTTCTCACTGTATCTGGGAAATAAAAGTTTCTGACTTCTCGCTTTTTTTCAGTTTACACCTACTATCAAGCCATCACTACTAATCATTAGATAATGATAAATGAATAGAAAATGCACTCATAGTTCAGAAAAGTTCTCATTATGTCTGAAAGCTAAAAGTTTCTGGCTCCCTCTTCTTAACCAGTCACTGCTTTCTTAATAAGGCACAGGGTTACCAAACTGGGGTATAAACTTTGAATTTAATTGTCGTAAACTTATTCAGGTTAAACACCAGATCTCTAATATACTTAATGTTTCCTGTTTTGGTAGTAAATAAAAATTTTGCAAAGAAAAGTGTAAAATAAATGCTTTCCACAGGAAAATACAAAGATGGTGTTTATTGTTGTGTTTCACCTAATTTAAATAGCACTAAACTTGGCTTTAAGAAAGGGAGTACAATGAATGGAACAAAACTTTGCCACTGAAATGCAGAAAGGGTGAAAATTAAATTTGTAGCTGGAAATGATAACTTACAAAGTCATAAACCTTCAGACATAATACATAACATTTCTCTCCTTGGCATAACAGTTTCTATGTAAAGTAAATTAGTTAGCTATAACTTTCCTAAGATGGTACATGTTGTTTTTGTTCTTTAATTGTAATTTATTCTTTCACTTAACAGTCGGTAGTGGCAGTGTGCAAAGTGTTACCTTTTCTAATTTGTTTGCAATAAACGTCTAATAAAGTTATTTACTCTTTGCAGGCAAAGTAATATAGCCGCGTTAGCTGGTGGTTCCCCCTAATGAAAGTAAATTGTTAAGCCAGCTGACAGCCAGAGCTACTTTGTTCAAGTCTTAAAAATAACTAACTTAAGCTATTTTCTCCCGATTTTGTAGTGTTTATTGTTTTGATAACACTCCAGCATGTAATCAGATAAATTTGGTAACCATACATCAATTTAATTTTTTTCATATTATTTGAATTTACATAGAATTTAACTTAAAAAAATTAAAGTAAAATTACTAATATATAGGTAAATAATTAAACTATCTTGCTTGGTTACTTGATATAGTGTTAACAATTTGATAAATCTATGCACAAAAAACACCATAGACAGTATTTCTTTTTTAAAATTTCCCCAGAATATTTTCTGGATAACATTAATGCACATGAAATGAGATAATGGTCATTAATTATATTTTTAAATATCCCATGATGACGTTTATTATTTACTATGTTATTTATGATCTTAAGTAGACATGCAAAAATTAAAGATTATGAAGGTTGACTGCAAAAAATATATTTAATTAACTCTTGAATATTGTAGTTAAATACTTTTGTTGAAACCTAATTAATCACTTTAACATTAGTTTATGACTATCCGAACTTTAAATTTTGTAAAAACTTAGAGACAGAATGTTTTCGATTACTATGTGGCGATTTCATATGTGGAAAGTGATTAATATAGGATGAAGGTCTTGTAGGATACTGTGGTATATAATGAATTACTGTAGGATTAAGGGCACAAAAGTCTCCCCAGTACTTGGTAGGTAGTGGACAATATACAGGCTGACTTGGTCTTGTAGGATTAGGTTTGATACAGTGTAGTAATATAGGATTAAGGACACAAACATCCCACAAAACACCAGTAATTACTAAGATTTAAACATCTGCCGAGAAGTTTAAATATCAACACAGGCTGACACATTCTTGTAGGGGTTTAGAAGGGATTTAGTGAATTACTGTAGGATTAAGGGCACAAAAGTCTCCCCAGTACTTGGTAGGTAGTGGACAATATACAGGCTGACTTGGTCTTGTAGGATTAGGTTTGATACAGAGTAGTAATATAGGATTAAGGACACAAACATCCCACAAAACACCAGTAATTACTAAGATTTAAACATCTGCCGAGAAGTTTAAATATCAACACAGGCTGACACATTCTTGTAGGGGTTTAGAAGGGATTTAGTGAATTATTGAAGGATTAAGGACACCAACTTTCTTCGTTTGGGAGATACATTACCAAATGTTTAACCATATGCATACATATGTTCAGTAAAAGAACTTGTATATAGAAACAATCTGTTACAGTTAGTAAAATATGAGTAGGGAAAACTATTTCGATTGGTGAGTTCTCCTCAATCTCTTTCCTCACCACAGTTTCAAAACTATCCAAACTACTCCTTCACTCCTGCAATGGACTCGTCATGGATGTTGTCTCCATACTGGAGCTATTCGGTAATTTTCCTTCTCTTCTTTGTACCTCACACTCACAACGTTTTAGTTGAACAATTAGTCTTATCCATTTTCTATGTTAGTCATAGGTAATGTTTAACTAAACGCAGCTTAAATTTTTAAATGTAACAATGTAGCTCAAAAACAAATTCCATCATTGTCAAGTGGCATTATTACCTTTTAAGTCACAAAGTTTATAAGTATGTTTTTTTGTAAAGCCCAACAAATAAAAATAAAGTCTGCCAGATCAAACCCAGCATATCATGTTCTATCAGAACGAACCAAATTAAAGTTCTTTCAAACAAAACTTCCTTCTTATTGCCAGCAATATAATCCATAATCCTGCCTGCAGCCACTGTTGAAGAAGAGAGGGTCACCAAACGCACTTCTTTTCTGGCCAACTGATGGTTGGTATGTGTGGATATCATTTCACAGTTATAAGGCAAAAAATTGGTAATAAATCAGCTTTTTATTCAGAAACTGCCTTTAAAGTTTTTATTCCATATTTAATACATAATTTTAGCATTCCCCATAAATCCCAGTCAAATGAACTATTATATTCCAATCGAATTAATTCACCACATCAGATTTAGTTTTTAATTCTAGTTGACTCAGCAAAAATACCTTTGATGAAGTTAAAATTCAGTTTAAAAGTTTTTTTTTGAATCATTTTCACAAAAGGTTGGTGTCATTTTTCTTTAGCCATAAAAGTAAGAACTTTGTGCTACTTATAATAAAAATATGTTTTGAAAAAACCAGAAATGTTTTTTTGTGGCAATTATCTCTGATTTTTACATAGAAATATCAACTTATAACAAACACATACATACTTACAATACAAGTTGATAAGCTTTTATATAATACATTTTGGGGGTGGAATTAAAGAATATAGAGTCAACACAAAAAGGTTCTAATAGTGAAGTAATAAACATAATTTTCCTTGTAAAATTAGCCTATTTGTAAATTTTATCGATCACATAAATCATCAGCCTCTTATTTAACCACACATTTCAAAAATGCTAATATTTTATATGAACAAACCATAACACATTTTGAACAACAGTAAACATTGTTGTAATCAACCCAAATGCAGGACCTCAGAGGAATTCTGTTTTGGTTTAGGTAATCTTAAACAGAAATTAAAATTGATTGATTGTTCAATCAATAAGTATTTGAACTTCCTTAGTACTCAACAATTAACTTTTTTGGTGCTCAACTATTAACTTCTAGTCAGTTGCTTTGCATATTTCTCAAACACTCACACAATTTATAATTGTTGCTACTTCTACTACATCATTAATTTGTTTTGTCAGGGTGTCGGATACTTTCATCAGTTTACACAATCCAGACTATTTATTATATATTTTTTACGTATTTCATAATAGTCTAAATTGTGAAATAAACAAATAATAAAACAACAAATTTTTAAAGTCAATTCCTATTTAAATCAACAAAGAAAATTTTTATTTTAGTTAATTAAATTCCTTCTATTATCTCACACTCTCCTTATATATATATATTAATATATTAAATATGATGATATGTTTCTTGTAATATAGTTAATAAATTAAATATATTTCAAAAACAAGAATACTTTTAATGAATATATTTATTCAAAGCTTTTCGCCGATAAAATAGTACCAGCATCTTCAGGAAAATAATTATCTAATAAAATATTTTTACAAAATTAAATCATATCTATTATGATTTAATATTGTATAAATCAGGATATGATTTAATTTTGTAAGAATATTTTATTACATAATTATTTTCCTGAAGATGCTGGTACTATTTTATCGGCGAAAAGCTTTGAATAAATATATTCATTAAAAGTATTGTTTTGAAATATTTTAAATTTATTATATATATATATATATATATATATATATATATATATATATATATATATATATATATATATACATATATACAAAAAACACTAAAATTAACACTACAGAGCGGGAAAACAGATACATCACAATACCATACATAAACAAAACATCAAATAAAATAGCCCACAAATTTCAAAAAACAGGATACAAGATTGCATAAAAAACTAATAACAATTAACAATACAAAATACAACACGACACCAACAACAAAGATAAACTACAAGCACCAGGTGTATACAAATTAAACTGCAACAGGTGCAACAAACTCTACATTGGGCAAACACCAACTCAGCATTTTACAATCTCATGAAAGAAACAGGACACAAATACACAGACATTTACCATAACCTAGAAATGTTTGAAGCCCAGCACTTTCATCACTGAGCTAACTTTCCTAGAGCTAAAAATTTGCTAAAAGATGTACTCTATGAAATTATAAGAAAAAGATTCTTATAAGGTAAGCGAAGCATTACAAAAGATGGATAGAATGGGAAGTTGTAGGCCACTATCAGCTTCTTAAATTATAAAGGAGAAAAAAAAATAGTAACAAAAAAAATTCATAGTCCAACACCATATATTGTATAAAGAGTAAAATGAAAAATTGCAAGGAAATTCGCTTTATATTTTGCCACTTAATATTGTGATTCTGTCATATACATGTATATATATATATATATATATATATATATATATATATATATATATATATATATATATATATATATATATTTATATATATATATATATAATTATATTTTTAAAAAAAATAATTATAAGTGATTATAAAATAAAAAGTAACTCATAATTTTTTTTGTCAATTTTAGTAGGAATTAGTTGTAGTAGATAGTTGTAAGTTAGAGTTTGTGGTAGTAACACTCACTGATGATGATGACTTGGTCATTGAAACGCGTATGAGTAAATAAATGAATAATTTGTGAGTTTTGTGTATGTTTTTATTTGTTTTTAGTAGGAATTGCTTTTAAAAAAAATTTTTTTTTAATATTATTTCTTTTTATTAAATAATTACAAGTAATATAAATATGGTAATATAACTTATGCGTTAGCTTCTAAAATAAAATGAGTCATAATGTAATGACCCATGTTCTGCCTCTGCTTGAGTTAATATCTTATAAAACATAATTAATTATTAAGTGGTAGAATATTGAGTTTCTTCTGAAAGTAAAAATATTCAGGTATTTGGTCAGAAGTAGTTTTTTTTGCATTTTTTGGATGACCTATGGACAGATTCACTGTGACATTTTTTACAACTCTTATCTCACTATTTAAGTTAATTTTAATTATATACATTTAATTTTGAAATTGATATGTTTAAATGTTTTATTTTTTCAGGGTATGGTGATTCTCGATACACAATCCATGAAGGTGGAGGTTGGGTAAATCTCACGATAAGTAGGGTTAAAGTTCAGGACCGAGGTGAACTGACCTGTGTCGCAAAGAGTCCAGGAGGGGTAGATGAACGCAATATTACACTAATAGTACCAGGCACGTGGGTGCCTGGCACTGAGAGTAACACATCAGATAATTGGCCGTTGATTCTTGGTTTGATAACTGGTTGTGTAGCTCTATTCGTACTTTTACTGGCGCTGTGCTGCTGTTTGTGTCGGAAGAGACAGACACTTCCTCGGCCGAAGAAATTGGCAGAAACATCAAATGGAGATATAAGTCATCCTGAGAAGAGCCTTCTTACAGTTGTAAATCCAGTCCAAAAGCCTCCACGACGGTATGAAGACAGACCTACAGAACTCGCTGAGCTAAACCGCAACCTACTCGATGATACAGGTATTTAGTTACAGTGTTTTCTGACCACAAAGAATATTTGTATAGTAACACATTTTTGTGTTATTTATGTATATATTTGAACTATGTAGAAATATATTCACAGTAGGTAAACAGTTTCCATTTTTGCCAGGATTAAATCAGTGGCATAGCTAAGGCATCAAACCTCCTTTTATGAAAAATATTTGGGTGTCTTTTTTATAAAAGCTTAAAATTAAATTATCTTGGAAAAGTGAATTCCTTAAAATTTGTTTTCATTCCACCTGTTTCAAGTCTTTAATCAGAATAACTATTGTTAATGTAACAGCACAATAACATGGCAATGTTACTTGAATAATGAGACGAGGCCTGAAATGTCTATGAAAGAAAAAGAAAATTAAGAAAATAACTTCAGTAACATATTACAGTTGTAACTATGTAGAAATAACATAAAATTATTTCAAGATTACCTACATCCAAATAATGTATAGGCATAAGCTACAACTTGTTACACACTGTAATATTATTACTAAACACTTTTAAATATTTTAACTTGTCTGTAGTAGCACTTACTTTGATTGTTGAGGACGGCCGTTTCGGGAGATGTGTTCCTTTGTCAACTCAGACCGTAACTGATCTCAAGGTTTACGTAGGTTAGGGTGGGGGTGGGATGTTTTGGTGGTGTGGGTGTATTATGTGTGTATTAGGAGTTATGATGTCAAAAAGTGTGTGTGAGTTGTAATGTAATTGTGTATTGAGTATGTGTGTAGGGTGTAGTTTGAAGTGCCTGTATATTTCGTATTGTTCGGTTGTGTAGCGTTAGTTATTTCTGTGTTGTCTACACACACAGAACTCGCTTTTTGACATAACTCCTAATACACACAAAATACACCTACACCACCAAAACATCCCACCCCCACCCTAACCTACATAAACCTTGAGATCAGGTACGGTCTGAGTTGACAAAGGGACACATCTCCCGTAACCACCGTCCTCAACATGTAAAGTAAGTGCTACTATAGGCAGGCTAAAACATTTTAAAGTGTTTAGTGATTACTAGTAGCTCACGTGAAAATGGAATCAACAAATGTGGATGTAATATTATATTTTAATAACTTTAGTCTTTCACTTGCACAGTTCAGTTTATGTAGGCTTGTATTTAGGTCTAACTGCAAAATATGAATTGTATCAGCTACTGTTTGATTTTATCCCAACTAGTATATAATGTTAAGCCAGCTTGCATTTGAGCACTACTAGTTTCATAGGTTTTTATTTTTTAGAAAGAAGTTTTTACTCTCTAATACTGCCATCAAACGAAGTTCTAGCATCAATATTTTTGCAAAGCTAATGAGTTAGTATCTAGATTGTTTTAGTAAACGTCATCTAGAGAAGATTATAATAGTCAAAACCTATCAGATTTTGACCTGTATCAGCCTTAAATAAATATTGAAAGTAAATGATTCTTTATAGATCAGATTTTTAGGAATATATCACTTTAGTTGCAGGGATCGCTTACTATTTATTTTGTCTGTTTAATATTGAATTTTTTAAAACCCAATGTAGGCCTAAATTTCAAAGTTTTCTGGGAGTTTTTTTTATTTTAACAGTGCATATTAGAATTTATTTCACTTTCATCTGTATGGTTGTTGATTGCATCTTATTTACATTGAGTAATCCTGCTTAACAATTTACGTTTGCAACTACATTTGGCTTCTGTTTGCGTTTATTTTTACCAGCACTTGAAATAGTAGTCATAATTTGAACATTTGAATTTGTAGTTAAAGGCACATTCTACTTATAGTTAAGATCGAGACTGTTAATAGTTACATTTACCATTTGCCAAATATATTCATTTGGACGTTTCTTACCCTCTATTATCTTTCTTAAAATTCTGTCCTAAAATTTTTATAAAACATTTTGTTTCAGTCTTTTTTGCAGTTTCTTGAGATCTGTTTTATAAACAATTATACTTTTGTTTATTGTTCATAATTGTCAATTGATAATTTGAAGTGAATATATTCTTAATGTACACCTTAAACATTACATGTTACACATAAGACAAAGTGCCACTAAAAATTATGAAACACAAAAATTATAGCACAGAATTGTAATACACAAACAAGAACAAAATGACATTTCGTTTGTACAATACATTCATTAACTACTATGTTATTATATTCCAATTTTTTCTGTACAAAATCCAATTAGTTACTAAACTTTGTAGGTCAGCAATTAAACAGAACTAAGAAAGAGATTGTACTCTAAATATGTAAGACAATTTAGATTTTTAGGTTTGGCTGTACAATAAATAGCTGAAAGTATATGACAGTTTACAAATAGACTAGTGAAAATTTTGTTAACATCCAGCCTTTGTAAAAATATAACAACACATAGTCTATTATGACATAACAAGAACATCATTTCTATACAAATGCCTTATAAATAACTTTCTAAAACAATCTCTCAATTTATTTTGGGTTGTTTATAGTCAAGGTAAGGTTTTATTTCATTTGGGAGGATGTTACAGTTTATAAATAGACCTGGACATAATTGTATACTTTTGCAACAAATAAATTTTCCAGTTAGTAAGTAGTGGCTCAAATTGCACATGCTACCAGACATCAGGGTATTTTCTGCTAGCCAGGTAGTTTGATTGGAGCCCTCTTGAGCTGCAGGGATCAGGACCTTATCTTATCTATGCCATGGTTTTAATTAATCTAAACACATGATGGTAGTAAAATCAATAGCAAAAATATCAACATTAAAAATATTTGTATTTCAAATTATAATACTGTATTATTGAAAACGTATTATAATAAAATTGTAACTACAAATAAATTACATTAGCTGTCTAAGATCACAGCACAGTTGTTTTTGTAATTTACAATGGGAAATAAATTAGAAATATTTGAAAGCGATCTTTTAGAAATATTATGCCTACTAAATAAAGCAATCTACTATTCAGTAATGAAAGTAATTAGAGTTGTTACCTCTGTGATTTTAAATTCTAATGAATTGTAGAAATATGCATGTTGCAACACAATAACTTGTTAATGGTCAATGTAAATATTATTTTATCTGTCATATAACCTGTCAGTTACATAACTCCTCAGTCTAAATCTTGTAGTTAATTATTATAAAATAATTAATTTTCCCTAAAAGACATTGACTTATCTTTATTTATCTTTATTCAAAAATTAATTCCGACTATTGAGAATTTAAAATTGCTCAACTTTTAGAATAGATTGAACAGAAATGATTTGTAAGTCAGCATTTAGCTATACTGTATTTGAACATGTTTGATTAAATTATTAACATAAAATAGTAGAATGAAGGAGCTAGTAGCAGGCTTCAGAAGCCAGATGTGAAATATTATAGAGAGACCAGGTTGGGAAGTTCTAATGCAAAATATTATCATAGTTATTATTTTAATTCAATAACTTTCTTGTCAGTTCATTTAAAGGCTACTTATGAAGCAATTTTGTTAATTAAAAAAGTTACATTTAGTGTGCCCAGTCAGTCAGAGAAGGAAGGGGTTTAGTGACTCTCTTGGATATACAGCATTTGTTACACTGCATTGGCTTCAGATAGATTATGGTAGCATCTACAGATGTTATTTACCAATTGCAAAGTCAATGTCAAACCTAATCTATGTTGACTGTAATTACAGTTTCATTGTTTGCCAGCTAGAAAATACAAACTGTTTAAATAATGGATAATAATGGTTGATAACCGAGTCGAGTTAATTTATTTTAAAGACATTTTAACAATTCATTTCAATACATCTATCCATTTAAGACATATAACTAAAAATACACATGAATGCACTTGCGTATGGTTACCCTACCCTTGGGGTAACTATGCACATATCGTTGGATAACTGCGCAGTTAGTGCAACATAAGGTTAAAAAAAAGACATTGATAGTGTCAAAAAGAGTAAATTTATTAAACAAATTATTACTTTCAGAACAATTTAAAACATGAGTCTTTAGCTAGGAAATCTTGTAAAATAACATTTATAATATATAGAACTTACATTAAGAATTTACTACAAGACAACTGTTACAAATATAGTTTTTGGGAGTGTCCCACCCAGTACAGTCTGCATGGCTCCAGTTACCGCAATGGACACATCGATACCACAGCTCTTTATCCTTCCCAACTTCATTGCACACTTAACAAACACCATTACTATTTTTTTCAACAGCATTCGGATCAACAATCGTATATAAGTCAATGTCATCCATTTCATCATCTTGACAGAGCATTTTCATGTCAACATCTGAATCCACAGAAGAATCATCAAACCAAGGGTTTCTGTTCTTATGATTTATTTTTCTTGTAAATTTTTTTTTCCTCATTTCTTTCAATTTAACTTTGCTTGAATCATTTTTAAAACTTAAACAAAGGGCAGCTTTTTTAAGTTCTTGTTGATTTTTCTTTTCCACCTTTATTTTTCTTTTTGCCTCAGCCTCTTCGAGTTTTGATTTCATTGGGGTTGATGTTAAAATTTGTGAATGTTGTTTTTCACGTTTGACCTGTTTCTTGGCATTAGGGATAACCTTAGGCTTGTTTTGTTTAGGAATAGGTGAAAATTTGATGAACAAATTTTTTTTAGAACTGCATGGCAGAACATTTTTATAAATATTTTCATTGGTTAGTGGACTGTTGATGTTGGAATTTGGTGGCTGGTCGGCACTATTTTCAAGAATATTTGAGTTGTTTGAGTTATTAAATTTATTTGTAGATTGAGGGGTTGTTGGAGTGCTTTCTATAATAATTTCTTGGTTTTCAAACATGTTTGCTGGTGTAAAGTCAATCTCTGAAAACTTTTGTGGATCCAAGGGCATTATTCCAGCTGAGGAAAATCCAGACACAGCATTTCTCATAGTTGCTGCTTTCATAAATCCTTTGTTTAAAAGTTCAGCAACATCATATTCTGTAATTTTTGTATGACCAGTTTTAGTCATGTGGAGATCATACTCTATAAAGTGCTGTCTTTAAAGGGCCGAAAAACGTTAGATCAAGCGGTTGAAGACGGTGTGAGGTATGGGGTGGAAGTGAAACCATATGAATGAAATTTTCTCTGCAATATTTATAGATTTCTAAAGACACGTGACTGTTATGGTTGTCTAAAATAAGGAGGATAAGATTGGATTTTGAAGGATGAGCATGGTTTTTAAAATGGTGTAGCCATCGAAGAAAAATGTCTTCATTGCTCCAGTTTTTTCGAGAGCAAGTGTATGTTGCTCCAACTGGGCCGTTTCTTTCTAGCTGATGTGACATCCTGGCTCGAGGATAAACAAACATTGGTGGAATGAAATTCCCTGCAGCATTCATAGCAAGAAGAGCTGTAATGTTTCTGCTCCTCTCAGCCGATATTCCAGTTCTCGACCTTTTTGGCTCCTTTTGGTCCATAAACTTTTATACATTTTTTCTGTACTGTTGTTATGCCCGTTTCATCTTCATTGTAAATTCTATGTGGAGGGAATTGATGGTTTTTCATCATTTCTTCGATATTAGAAAAGAATTTGTCCACTTCTACCTTATTGAATCCAGTAATTCTATTTAAACTAGTCCCTTCTGGCTGGTAGTTTCATTTCCGGGTATCTTTTTAAGAAACCGTAGAGCCAGTCTTTGCCAGCAAGGCCTAAATCTTTATTGAAATCATTTTTTATTTGGTTTGCCACCGCATATTTATACACAAGACGCCTCAACTCTTTCTCTGTTAAACCATAAAACAAGTTACAAAGTTTTAGAATATAGTCCTTTAAATCTATTTCGATTTGTGTTGAAAACGTAGGTCTGCGCCCGAGGGGTTCTATAGATGGTTTACACAAAATAAATTGCTTCCGTAAGGTTGACTCCGGGATACCAAAACTTCTCCCAACCTCTCTTATTTTTCTGTTGTCAATCCAAACAGCATTAATAGCATTGTTCAATGTTTCTTGCGATTTGTTTCTTGTGTATTTTCTCGGCATCTAAAAAGAATAATATACGGAAATTGTAAATGTAATACTCTTAGCACTGAATTGCACGAGGGGGAAGCGTGCGCACCTCTGCGCACAGATACCCAAACCTCATTGTCCAATTATTTTTATTAATTTCTCAAATATTACAAATAGTTTTTAGGACCTTATACGTTTAAAACATTCACAAAAGTACACACTTTAATGACATATATATAAGAGTTAAGCTAAAGAGGAATAATGTACATACCTTTAATATTTGTGGCGATCAAAAATAACAAGATAACCTCTCTTATAGACATTTACTAACTGCACTCGGAACACAAAGACAATGGCGCCACCGTGTCCACTGGTCTTAGATAGTACTGTCTGCGACAGATAGTAGTACCTACCGGAGCGTGCTACTTCTATAAGAAATTTGAGTTTTATTGGTGCGCACATTTACACGCTGTGCACAGTTTCTCCACTTTCCCCTTTATATAAGTACAGGACTCTAATTAACTGCACAAGACTATAATAACTTTAAGACTTATTTACTTTATTCCTTTTATCATTAACGTTTTAGCCATTTACATAATCTTATGGTCATTTAAAAAAAATAAATTAATACAATAGACACATAGAATACGACATAGAATATGTAATAGTCAAATTTATAACTTAACAAAAAGATACATTATCATAAACTCTCTAACAATGTCAGATACTTGAGGTATGAAAAACAGAAAAGTTTTTTTGAAATACACTGTATATTTCATTATTTTATTTTAGAAAATGTGTCTTCTATTTTCCAGATAAAGGAGATTCTATAATTAAAATAGAGGTCGAAATCTTGTTGCTGTTCATGACGAGCTGGTTGTTAATTCTTATTACACTTTTGCTACTACTTGCGACCAGACTTTTTGTTAACTAAAAGTTGTTAAATTGTTAACTTACACTTGGAAGAAAACTATAAAACTCAGTGGAAACACGAGTTTGCAATAACATCTGTTATTTTCCATACTTTTGCATGAGTGTTTAGTGTTTCCACCGAGTTTTATAGTTTGTAGTTTTCTTCCAAGTGTAAGTTAACAATTTAACAACTTTTAGTTAACAAAAAGTCTGGTCGCAAGTAATAGCAAAAGTGTAATAAAACAGAGTATTAGGACTTGTCTCAGACATGAATATTTTTACCTGCTGTTGTAGTTTGTCTGTTTTAAATTTGCTATCTGTGTTTGAGTGCACATATTTTATTAAAATCTAGATAGAATTGTAAAGACATTGATTGTTGTGTTGAATGACCAATGGTACATTGACTAATTGTAGCAAGTTTAAGACACCAGTTTAAGTTGGTAATTTTTATTAATCTCTTTTAATAAGTCAGAAAGAGTCTTATTACTAAAAATGTTTTTTAAACTGTTTCAGCAACAAGTGTTGGAGGTGAATTTGAAGACAAATCGACTGAATCAGTCAGCACAACGCCTAACATAGTAGAAGCACCTCATTATCCTCCAGACCTCCTTGCCTTCCCTCGAGGGACATCAACACCTCCACATCTTCAATCTCCAGTGCATGGTACTCTACCATATTCTCGATCGCAGTCTCCATTTTCACCAACTCGTCCTGGTTATGTAACAATCCCCAGAAGACCACGAGTACCAAGTTGGTCAAGTGCTCCGACGCCTACTCTTCTTGAAGACCCGTTATTGGGTTTATTCAAAGCTGAACCTGTTTATGATAACTTAGGTCCAAGAACAACTGCTGATGGCAGTTCAGTTTTATCGCTAAATAAATCTTTGCCAGAGCAACCAAGACCTAGGCCACTACACTGCAATACCCTTCCAACTCCTAGGAAAGCTCCTCATTCGAGAGTTGCTCCTGAAGGTGCTACACTCAGTAGAGCTACATCTGTTGAAGGTCCGTTATCTCCAGTGAGACCAAAAGTACCACCAAAGCCTCCACCAAAGCCAAAGAAAAATGGGCCTTTGTATGAAGACGAGGGAGAAGATGGGACAGAAGTTTGAGAGCAACTACATACTCTTTTTCATTTTGGGTTGGTCTTAATATGAAAGAAGAGTAAGTGATGCTTAATATGACAATTCTCGTATATATTTGTGTAGTTTTATACACACACACACACACACACACACACACACACACACAGACACCCAGACACACACACACACACACACACACACACACACACACACACACACACACACACACACACACACATATATATATATATATATATTCAGAGCTTTAAAAAGTAACAATTTTAAAAACCTCAAATAACTGTTAAGTGCTTATTCATTTTAAAAAAGAATGACAAAACGTTTAAAGAGTGATAAAGTTCAGAACAAATTAAATTGCATTAAAATGGTGCATTTTAAATACTGTGCTTCATGAATATTTTATTACTACAACAATACCTTCCATTTTGTGTTAAAAGGAAGTTGAGTGCCTTTCTAGTTGTATGTACAGTGATCTATGTAAGTAATGTATAATACAAAAATTGTACATATTTTATATGAGAAAAGTTTATTTTACTATTTTTATTTTTGATTTTCTTTTAAGACTGATGTTGCAATTTTTTTATGTTTTTATGGGACCATGATGTTTTTATGTTCGTTTTTATCACACTATAATTTTGTATTCAAACAACCAAAGTATATATCTTGCCTGTTTTTAGTTACTATGTATTTTTTTAAAATCAATTTAAGTTTTTTTAATAGTTTTGGGTGCTAGAATCTTTTAAGATTTAATAAAAATCAGTAATTTATGTATTTTTTAGATAGAAGAATGTTTTATTTGAACAAAAATGAAATTTTGTGGTTTAGAGCTTTCAAAATATTGCTTAAATATAAACTTAATTTAAAAGTATAGTAATATTCATCGCAAACATGTTCTGTTATTTAGTCTTTTGTTGACATTTTATTATTTAACACTGGGCTTTTTTATTTCATTTATTTTGATTATTGTGAGATAATTAGTGCTTCTTAAATTCCTCCCACCTTATAGAAATGTTTACATTTTTACCTGCAGCCAAATTTGTAGGTCAGAATATGTTGAAAGTGCCAACTATCTGTATGTGCTATAAAATAATTAGGGTTATCAAAAAATATAGTCATGGCCAAAACAGTTTTGATTCATAATTTTGGAATAAAAGTTGAAAAAAGTGGTTATATTCTACTCCAAAATTAACTTTACTAAATGTACCTATTGACTTTTTTTATAATAAAATTATATTTATGAGAAAATTTGTAATGTAAAGAATATTGAGATTTTAAACGCAAAGAAATTTTGCCCCTCTGAAGAGATATATTACATTGCGTTGTACATACTTTAAATATGAAAAGAACAAATTGAATATAAAATTGAAAACAGCCTGGTTAAAGGTAATAGTAGAAGGTAGGTTTAAATATTCACCAGACCTTTGATCATTCAACCATAGTATTTTTTTTACAAGATCAATAAAGAAAAATATATAAAATTCCACGCAGCTGAAAGGTTTCTTGAAAGTTCCCAGTCTGCATTTTGCAATACTGTACTTCATAATTTACTGTATTTACCTTTCACTGGTATCTGCTATTTACATTATATAGTCACAGATGCTATCTTGTCACTTTATGGGTAATTATTGCTGTATAAATTGTATTAGTTAATCCCTTGGGTGCCAATTATAACATCACAGTTGTAATAATCTTACCTTAGTCAGTCAGTATTCAACCTCCACCAGGAACAACCTTCTGATTGACCTGGATGATTATTCTACGTACTAAATAATTATACACCTTTTATCTTTGTCAATACACAAATTTTTATTCTGATTTATTATATTTCAGTTATTTGTATTAGTTCATACTATCCCCATATACTGTATATTTTATTAACATCTTGTTCAAATTTTCAGTTGTTAATAAAATTTTTTTTAACTATTCACTCAAATTCAAATGCATTTTTCGAAACTTATAGTGGATGACACTTGATGTTAATACAGTTTTTCAATAATTAAATTGAATAATTAATTAATTTTAGTCTTATATGGGAGAAAAACTTTTCACAAAAGATACAATATAATTATTTTGTCCCATTTGGCTTAAAATAAGTGATAACATATTTCATAAAATAGCTGATTTATGTGAATAGGCTGTATGGTAGAACAGCTGTTTTATTGCATGGGTTAAGTTACTTTATTTATAAAGTTAAAAAGTAACTTAAATCAAAAATTTGTTTGTTGACTTAAAAAAAATTTGACTAAAAATTTTTTATATGTATTACTTGTTAATAATTAATGAAAGAAAAAAAGAACAATTATTAGCATTGCTTTAATTATTTATTTACCTTATCTCATGAGCCTTCAAAAATCCATGTACCTTATTGGTCAGAGAAAAATTTGGCAACCAGCAGTAATTTTTTTTTTTCAAAATGAATAAAATATTCGTTAATAAAGATTTAATTTTTCTGTTACATTATAGATGTAGCTTTATCTTTTAATTTCCTGAACTGTAATTGAATCCTGCATAAATTTTAGACCCATATTTAATTAATAAACATGCACCTCTATAAATCACTCTCTAACTTTTAATTACAGCTGTGTTCTATGTTCTACAATATAGACAACCACATCAAACTGTGACTCATAAATATGTAGCTCATTGACAGCTTGAACATATTATATGCATTCATTACATTTAATCTTGGAAATTATGATTGGAAAAACTAATCACTCAAAACATTGAGAATATTTTTTTGTATTTCACTTAAATTAATGATTTATTCAAGCTACTGTCTTTAAATAATTAATTCTTATTTTTTTCTGTTATATATTACAACAGTATTACTTACAGACATTTTTTACTTCTTGCTATTCTTATAGTGGTAAAATTGTTTTTTTTTATTTTAGATTTACCGTAACAAAATATTTCTCTCCCAACAATATACATTACCAAAAACAAAACTCTAGTTTTATCTTTAAAAATAATTCTTTTAATATCTACTAGAAATATTTTAGCATTTATTTTGTTCAATTATCTACATTTCAATATTGTGCTATACATAGGTAGCTGTTTTACTTTGTACCAACTTGGTTGATGAAATCTAAAAATGCTTAGCTCAATTTCATATTTTTTACACATTTTAAATATGGATCTTAACATATTGTGATATAATATTAACAACTTTATAATAAATAGGTTTACACAGTAATATAAACTCATATTGGAAAAATATTTCTGGTGGTTCTATTCAAGTTCAATGTATAGAAATGTTTACATTTTTACCTGCAGCCAAATTTGTTCAGTGAAAAGTATATAGACTCACTCTAGTGAAAGGTTTGTTTAATCACAGGAAAAACTCTCCTGGAATACAACTTGTTTAAATGTCTCTTCAAAAAGATACAGTTGCAAACTGAATTAAATCCACTGACTGTAACATCTGAATAAAATATCCAGTTTGTATATAGTCGGTCTAATTATCTAACAATAATCACAAGTTTTAGTAACGTGTAAATCTCAAGTCTTCTGTGCCCAGAAAATTTTGTTTCCTTTGTCTTCCATGTTAACTAAAATATTTAGACTTAGGTAATATCTAAGCTGTACATAGAAGTTTATAAGATTGTAATATATAAATGTATAAATCTTATTACAAATTGAACAAATTTATCCTATATAGTATAACGTTATGTAATTATTAACTATTTTATCAAATAGGTGTTTCATGTACACGTTTACTTTAAAGGCTATGAATTATTTTATACTGTACAAAAAACTGTGGTAATATTAATGAATAATAATGTTGTTGCTTATATGATATTTTATCACCTGTTTTGATTTGCACACCATCAGGAACAGTTGTAGTCAAAGTCATTGTTTATGATTAAAGGGAAAGTAGGTGAACACACATCCACTCACATGTACATGCATACATGATAAAATAAACACAGTGTGGTTATCCCCATGTGAGGTCTGAGATTTGGGTGTTCGGCACTTCGTCATTGTTGAGACGATGTGCATCCTTGTGTCTGTTTATGTTTACATACATTGTTCACAGTTATTGTATTATTTCTTATATCTAATTGTTATTATGAAGTATAGTGACAATGACTAGCTGTGTTGAGTTTGTACTTAATATTAATAATAGCTATAAATCAGAAAAAAGTACGAAATTCTTCACATTTCCTAAAAATGAACATGCTTTTAGAAGGAATGATAAGATAAATCTAAAAAACGCTACAATTTACTCACCGCATCTTACAAGAGACTGTTTTTAACACCTTTCTATTATAAACTCCTTAAATATTTACCAAAAAGGTTTTAAAATCTGAAACCAAACTATATCCCTACATTAAAGCTCCCAAAATCTAATAACCTTTTGAAATGTTCTTCAAGTATATAAGGACTGGATTTAAAAGAGAGAAAATCTGTAGTTCAGGACGCACTGAATGGTAGTTTTGTACAAAATATATATTGTGAAGATCCCTTAGAAAATAGTACTGTTATGGTAACAAATAGTGATTATAAAAATAGGCCTTTAAGCAGAAAACTTGATAAATGATAGGAAATGGAAAACAAATTGAAATCATTAAAAAAAGAAAATAATAAATTAAAGGAAGATATGAATCCTAATAATGATACAGTCACCCTTGAAAGAGAGAAAAAGACATTAGAAAATCATCTCAAAAGTATTGAAAAATCAAAAGATAGTGAGGAAAAAATAGAATTCATTTTAGGCCAAGTATTTTCTATAGGTCAAATTATGACATTATTGAATTCTAAAAAAATTTTTAATTTAGTAGAAATATTTGTTCCACAATTTCATTAAAAAGTTTATGTTTCAAAGCCTACCATTATCTGAGAAACAATCTAGAATATCTGCTGGCTCCATTACCAACAATATGTAATGGATTGATATACCCAGCTTTTGAATGTAAACAAGCCCATACTAAATGAAGTGGTTTCAGTTATTGAGCACAATAGTAGACATTTAAGTGAGTGGAAAGAATATCTGCACTATCTTAGTAAACAAATTTGTTTTGTAAGAAAAGTTAAAGGATATTTAGACCTACATCACCAAGCTCAAGTAATAATGGCTAGATGATTAGTTGGAAAATAGAAGCAGCCAGTTTATTATGATTTTGATAACCACACAATAAAGATATTTTGTTTTTGAAGTAATTATATCATTGAAACATCTGAGTTTCAACATTGTTTCTATTACTGCAGATCTAGGATGAGAAAATAGGCGAATAAAGAAGGAAATTGGTATAGCTGGGACCAAGAACCGGTTCCCTAATCATTTTGACAAAACAAGACAAATCTTTATTTTTGCAAACATTTCTCACTTACTGGAACTTGCAAGGAGCCATTTTATTGTGAAGAATTTTATACATTGTAAAAATTAACATTTAACAAAATCAACCTTGAAGTATATTTTATAAAGTATATTTTTTAAAGTCAAAATAATGACCTTAGGATTGCCTTTAAACTGACAAACAAACATCTATACTTGCATTCTAAGAGAAAACAAAATTAAAAATTGCTGTTTCGTGGTTTTTATATCATAATACAAGTGCAATATTATTTTATGGAGAAAAATGTTTATTACAGCGAAACTGGAAAGACACATATGAAATCCTCAGAATACCTTTTTTAGTATGTGAAACAAAGAGGTTTGTTTTAGATTAGATAGGCCTAACTGTTCATCGAATTAACTGTGTATAGCACTTTATTTAATGTTGGAAGGTCGTTTTAAAAATATAGTAATTTGTGTACTTTTATTCTTCGCTGATTTAAAATATTCATCCATATTATTAAATATTTTTTTGTTGCTTCTTCTTGGCAGAACACTTGAACGTACCACTATCTTTCTTCTCCTTAGCAATTGAAAAAACACTTCAAAAATAAATTCACGGAGATATTGCTACTTTCTGTGTAATGTCTTTGATATGGTATTTAACTACCTGCTGCCTGTAGTATTATTATTTTTTTTACATATAATGAGCTTGCTTTAAATGCAAACCTAATAATTTAACAAAAACACAATCCTACATTTACAAAAAAATCACAAGCAACTATAATACTCAATCTTTTGTAACTGACTGTTAACTGGGCGACATGATTATGGAGCCAATAGGATTATTGATAACGCCGTGTTCACGGTCTCCATCCCCTGTTGCAAATACATTCTGGATAGACAGTAATGATAAAATAAGAAAATCACTAATGAAGTTAGCGGAGAGTAAAACTGGATCGAAACTATTTCATAGCGGCTTCCCTTACAATAAAATATTGGCAAAAACTCCAATACCACAAAAATAACCAATCTAACAAGTTACCTAAGATTAAACCCTTATGTACATTAGGTTTTAATCTGAAGTAACTTGTAATATTAGTTATTTTTTTAAACTGTTTTTGAGGTTTTTGCCAATATTTTTATTGTAATAAATTGTATCACTGTTTTCTTGACATTGTATATTTAATAATTCCTAGTGAAGTTTTGCTCAGGTGTCCTAATATTATAAAGACTCACATCCATATAAACTTGCACATTACCCATACATACACTATATTTGAACAGTTCTATGTTTGTTGTTTATTTTTATAATCTCCTTTACTATTCTCATAAAGTTGAGATATTTTTTAGTTTCTAATCAATTTTGAACAAAGTTAAAAATCGAACTTACATTTATTTAATTTGATATTTTATTTAGCAATACCATTTGTGGACAAATCTATTAAATTTATTCTGTTGTAACTTATTTTGTAAAATATGTGTGAACATTTTTGACTATTCATTGTGAAAACCCATATTTCATGTGATTAATCACATTTTTAAATATTAGCTTGGAATGAAGAAGGGGAAAACATGGTTTGTAACAAATTGCTTATATTACATGAAAATTCTTTTGAAATTGAAAAATAAGTTAAAAATTAATGAGATTGTCAGATATACAAAGGAGCCTATTAGGTAGGCACGGATTTGTAATATTAAAAGTTATCCATGACTAAAGTAAAATGACTTATTTTTACCTTTCTTTAAATACTCATTTAAACTCATAAATAAAGGTTGAGTGGTTAAGGATAATAGGCATGCCTTATAAAAGAACTTCCCTAATAACAATAATACTTTTAAAAAAACTATGTAAAATTTTTACAGTATAAATCTTACATAACACAGAATATTTATTTAGAAATAAGTAAGTTTCAAATGATAATGATGATGCAGATTAAATCAAAACCAATACAAATTATAAAGTAGATTATGATATACCAGCAACGTAGAATAAAGCTACCATTGATTAATTTGTCATACAGTGTAATATAACAGAATATTGTGCATCTCACCATCAAACTTAGTTATTAATGACGCACTAAAATTGTATATAACCAGTAAAAGCTGACATGGAATTAGTCAGCAAAAAAGGTTTGTATAGTTGGTATACTAAATTTAAACTCTTGTTCATGAAAACATTTATTTCTTGTAAAAAATTATACAACAAAACCATAAAATAACCTATGTATCATAACAAACTAAATTATTTTGTTTTTAAAACTTATGGTTTCCACTTTATTTGCTGATAGTAAGTATAATTTGTAAATATTAATAAATTTACCTGAATAACAACAAAATAAAAAAACCAAAAATTTAGCTTAGCTGAGGACCAAAGATAATAATTAATGACGAACATAACTCATAAGTAATTCTCTATATTCTCATACATGATTCAATGATAAATTAAGCATCATCATTGTCAATGAGTATACCTACACAAATACTAAATTATAACTTTAGTTGCAAGTTAAAGTTATAATTTAGAATTTATCTCTTGGATATTGTATTCATTACGTTCGGTGAAACTTAATTAATAATTTTACATTAATTTATTACTATCAGAACTTTCATTTTCTGAAAATTTGTAAAAACTTACTGAGACAAAACATTTCTAATCTCTCGTTGTCAATGAGACGCTGATGAAGATCGACACGTAGCGATTGAAAACGTTCTGTCAAAGTAAGTTTTTACAAATTTACACAAAATTAAATCAATAACTTTGTCATTGAAACATGTATAAAAAATAAATTATTATTTGTGAATTTGTGTTTGTTACTATTTAAAATAAAAATGTTCTAGAAACTTTTATTAAATTTACTTTAACTAAAAATTTAGTGTATTATCATTAACGAATTAACTATTTCGTAAACAACAAAAGTAACAATTATAAACAAAATCTTTACATAATTAACATGTTTCACTTAAATTAGAGTCTCCATTTAAGATTACAAAAAAAAAAATCAAAATAAAATGTGACAAACAATTTTTCTGAATGAGATATTCACATTTATCCCTTGTCACTTGCAGCATAAATTGGTTGAAGCAGATTTGATTTGCAAAATAGGTTCAAAGCCATTTGACTGCCTTTCTTTACAGCTATTGTAGTTCTGTCCCAATTAATCCTGTGTATTGTTTGGTCGTTCTTTTCATTTCTGAGCAAATATAGGTTCAGTTTCAATGACCTGAACAAAAACAATAGTTTTATTATGGTCATCACTCGAAACTGTTGGTTTGATTTTGTATGCATAAAGTTTGTTCATAAAGTTTAACTTTAAAATTTAGTTTTGAAAATAAATAATAACAGAAATTGTTTCAGAAATAAAAATATTGATACAAAAGTTTAAGGTTAAAAGTATTTAAAATTGTAAAAAATGCAATCATAGACTATTTAAATTATGAAATAGTCTAATACCTCAACAAATAATTCAAATCCAACACAACATACAAAGACAACTAAAACTCTTCTGGTGTGTATAACTGTTAAAAGCCCTGCATTGGAATCCAAGAGGGAAATAGTAGTAAAACCTGAAATGTTATAAAAACAAGCATAAATTAAATGTGTTACTGTAGACCTGTTATAAGGTTTCCAGTAATTGTGCTATGTTCAGTTACCATGCTAAACTCTTGCTAGGTTTTATATACTGTATTGTTAAAATTATATTGCTAACTCCATGATTTCAGATCATAGAATTCATTCTAAACATAACCATGAATAATTTTATTTCACGTTGTTTAACGATTTTTCACAATTTATAGCACTGGCATTCTCAATGTCCACTTCACTAGTTTTGTTATGAAATTTTTGTTTTTAAAATACACTCACAAACTCTCTCAACCACACACACACACAGTGTACATAAATAAGGCAGTTCTGTTTATACTGCTCAACGACACACACACACAATGTACATAAATAAGGAAGCTCTGTTTATACTGCTCAACCACACACACACACACAATGTACATAAATAAGGAAGTTCTGTTTATACTGCTCAACGAAAACAAATACAATTTTTATAATTCTGTTCTCAGTCAAAATGTAGTGGGATTTTGTATTCCTTTATTAAAAAAAAGAGCTGCCTGCCAGTAATTTCAAGGTCTGGACTAGATATAGACTCCAAATTGAATGGTTCTCCAAAAGTTGCTGTGTTACACTGCAAACATTGCTTGGATCAAAACATTGATGTGGCTCTGCACAGTTTTTTTAGGAATCGTATAATAAGCATTTTTATTAACTTTTTCATCCACTAAGGGAGTGGGCCCCAACCTTTTTCATTTCACGTATCCCTAAAAAGGTTTTTCCAATGAAAAGTACCCTCCTATTCCTTGATGTAGTTAATACAAAAAGTGGTTGCTTGACTGCCTTGTTAGTCATGGGTGGACCCGGGGCAACCTGCTGTGTATTCGATATTTTTCTGTGGGCAACACAACAGACCATTCCCTAAAAGTTGGCTATCATCAAAATGTAGACCCATTCATAAATTCGTATTGTTCACCTAGATTTGGAATAAATGTTTCCCACCGCTATTCTATTCTCTGCTTTCAGTCGCATACAAACTCCATGTAATGTCCAATCAACAAATCATCAAATATCTTGTCAACTACTAGCATAACATCGTATTTGTTTCAAATCTAAATTGTAAAATATTGACGTCTGCCATTACTGGTATTATTTTCGCGTACCACCCTACAGGCTTCTACGTACCTCTAGGAGTACGCAAACCACAAGTTAGGAATCGCTGCACTAAAGGAACTATCTCTGTCCCAAAATACTGGGTACATAATTTTTTGATGTGCCAGTATTTGATAGTACCTCGTTTCCTTTAACTTATTGTCAATTTAGTTCAGAGGTGTCAAGCGTCTTCCCTACTTTACTCCTAAGGATACTACCACCGTCATTGTCGTAATGTGTAAAAATAATACTCTACTTTCTGCCATTCTCAAATGCTCCAAGCTCATGTGCGCATGCACACACACAGACACAGATGTGTTTGTTACAAAGATATAGCTGAGAGAAACAATGAATATACCAACATCTGGTGACTGTGTCCATTAGCCTGCCAACTATAGAAAACACTATGGGTAGGTTGGTCACTAAAGGAACTTCCATTTAATGAAAAACTTTAACATTTATTGATTTATTTGTTTCTCATATATTTAACTTAGCCATACTTTATACCCTGAAATTAACTTGCCTAGAGACACTACCTCCATAAAGTCCAATATCTCAGGAAATTATATTTTCAAATTTTAAGTAAATTTTTTTCAAAAATATATTTGAAGGAAAACCAATTTTCATTTGGCACAGTATTTTTTAAAACACTTTTGAAAACGTAGTTTTTTTGAGAAGTGATGCAATATAAATCATATATCCAGAAGAACAAAGATATTTTATATTTATAAATCATCCCATCAAAGTAGTTTATTTATATATGATCTGGCTGTTCTTGAATATTGATTATGATTTTCTCTAAGTTCTGGTTTACCTTATTTTTTATAATTTTTAGGCATATTGTTAACAGTGCATTTTTGAGCATTATTTTACTTGCGTAACATAAATAAATGTAATAAAATAATAATTTTTTATTAAAAAACAGATTCTAGTTTTTTAAGTCTTCTGATCAGAGAAGACACTGATGAAGATCGCCACATAGCAATCAAAAACGTTCTGTCTCAGTAAGTTTTAACAAATTTACAAAATTTAAAGTTCAGGTAGTCATTAACATTGTTTAAGTGATTAATTAAGATTCACCGAACGTAATGGACTACAAAATTCAAGAATTCTAGTTTCTTTTTGTAAAAATGTTTTAATATAAATTGTAATCAATTTTTTTAACACCATTAAATTTATTTGATTCAAATTATTTAATAAAGTTAACAAAAATGTATTAAGTTTAAAATCATTTTAAATTACATATAAAATATATCAAACTTTAAATTAAACGCACGAGTTATTTATATTAAACAACATAAGAATAGCAATATGCTTTGAAATATGCTTTATTTCATAAAGTAAATTTGTAAACTTACCAAAAAAAAAACTTTTTTCCTTACTATCCTTTTAAAAGTGAATTGGGCCTTCTTTAATTAATCACATTCTATGTCAATGTGTTTGACCTTAATAAAATAAATACTAGTTAAACTCGTTATGTAAGTAAAGTTATGAAATACTCGCAGAGATGTAATGATTCCCGTATTAGTTAGTAATATTTAACTGTCTGTAAATATTACTATACTGTATTCTATATAGTAATATATATATATATATATACATATATATATATATATATATATATATATATATATATATATATATATATATATATATATATATTACGTTGTTCATTATTTTTCTGTTGCAATTAAGTTGATATATTAGTATTGTAAATACTTTTATCCACAACTAAGTGCAATAATTTTACCTTGTTGTGATGAGGCACCTTTCGGTCACTTGACCATTGTCGAATCACTGATATTTTTCTGGTGTAGATGTTCGGTCCATGACGTTGGTATTTGTTGACGTTACACGCATTTTCTCTTGATCTGCGTGTATAATGTTTTTTTATAGTATGTCTTCTGTATATGTGGTCTGTAGGTTCATTAGTGAGAGATTCGACAATGATCAAGTGACCGAAAGGTGACTCATCACAACAAGGTAGTGGTGGAAAAACTATTTACAATAGTAATATATCAACTTCATATATATATATATATATATATATATATATATATATATATATATATTAAATATAGTGATATATTTTCTTGTAATATAGTTAATAAATTGAAAATATTTCAAAAACAAGAATACTTTTATTGAATATATTTATTCAAAGCTTTTCGCCGATAAAATAGTACCAGCTTCTTCAGGAAAATAATTATGTAATAAAATATTTTTACAAAATTAAATCATCTATTTTAAATAGATATATTTAAAATATATATAATATATATTATAAAATATAGATTATTATTATATAAATAATATATATTATATTTTATATATTTAAAATATATTATATCATCTATATTAAATCATGATTTAATTTTGTAAAAATATTTTATTAGATAATTATTTTCCTGAAGATGCTGGTACTATTTTATCGGCGAAAAGCTTTGAATAAATATATTCATTAAAAGTATTCTTGTTTTTGAAATATTTTTAATTTATTATATATATATATATAGATTTTCACGGTACATTAAAGGTATGAACTCCAACAAACTCATTATTCCTCTTTCTTTGCTTCTCTCATGGGGAATCATCTATTAAGAATGACAATTGAAATGAATTTCAAATTCTGTGACCTACCAGTGTTCTTTCCAGGTTTAGTATCTAAAGTTTCAAAGTTTTCTTGTAGGTTCTCTTTCTATTGAATTTCTTATGGTTCTGACTATTATACTAGGTTCTCTTTCTATTGAATTTCTTATGGTTCTGACTATTATACAAACCATACATTAAAGAATAAAGGTCTACCTTAAATACATAGTATCATGTGTTTTTATAAAGTAAGATTATTTTTTCTATTTCTTTCAAACATTTTTATCTTTGGTTTGTCAGAGCCAAGTTTGATTCCTTTTCAATGTTTCTGAGGAAATTCTACATTACCAGGTAAATTTTTTTTTAGTGTCTGTGTTTTGTAGATAACTAATAGATACGAAATTTTCAAAAATTTTAAGTCTACAATGTTTGTACAATTGATGAACTGGTACGTGGGTCTGGTCATGCTGTGCTATGGTTATCCTAACCAACTGAGCTGATTTCAGGTCATGTAAAATAATGAAACTTCATTTAAATGTTGAAAATTTATTGTTAAAATCTAATAATAAAATAGGCAAGTATGAATAGAAAAATTTCATCAAACATTTAAAGAATTGTGTTAAAAATGTTTTCCAAACTAGACAATACAATACAAATTACATTACGCTTTGAAATTACTTGCGACTAGACATTCTATTCATATAAGTTGTTCAATTGTTAACGTACACTTGGAGGAAACATTTTCGTCTTCGGACTTCTTCAGCTTCACGTTTCTGCCGCTAGGATTGGCCTCAAAAAACGTGAGGCTGAAAACATCGTAAGACGAAAATGTTTTGTCCAAATATAAGTTATTAATACAATGTCTGGTTGTAAGTAATTTCAAAGTGTAATAAGTGATTAATAACCAGCGCATCATGAACAACAAAATAATTTAAAACAAATTACAATATCTCTGAAATATTATCAGTGGAAATACCTTTGACCATACATCTCTTTTTGGGCTACACAGGCCAATGGTCACACTATAGAGCTCTATGTCCAAACTGAAGTATTAAGCATGCACTGAAGTGTTTTACAATGGTTTAAACACCGCTTGTACATTACATGTTCTCTAGACACTACTACAAATTGCTCTTATGTAAGAAAACCAGTTCAATTAAAGACAATTGTTATTTTCTGAGCCTTATTTATTTTTCTTATTGTTTTATTATTTATTGTGGTTTACATTGCAAAAGATATTTGAAAATACATTTTGAACTGATATATTATGTATTTCAAAATTAATTATTTCTTTACAAGGAACCAATAAATACAAGTTGTACTAGTATTCCTGATGGTGTGTTAGGGTCCATAATGGTTGGTGACTGTTAAGTTTAACCTATGTTATTCTACTTGCACTAAGACATACCTATTTAATAATATAGAATCTATTTTACAAATTATATATTAGATCTCAATAAGTATGTAATGTGTTTTATTTATTGTGAATTTATAAACGTAAATATTTTTATGCCTGGTAGAAATTTCTTCTTTGCAATATGTTTATGTACAATGAAATCTGAGGTTCATGCCGCCATTTAAAATATTGAAATGCAACAAAATTTATTTACAATTACAAATGTCAAGTTATTTATTTATCCTGTCCATAACTTGGTCAATATGGTTACACCATATCCTTTACTTTCAATTAGACATACTAAATATTGTTGTTGAAGCACCAATTTCTTTGCCTGTGATTTCCCAGGTTCCTTTAGATTCCTTTGTAAATGTTCATGTTTTCTTTATTATTGATTTGCTTCCCGTAACATATCTTGAGGTTCATATTTTGATTCTTTTATGGCATATCAGTTTATAAAAACTTAATTTCTACTACTTGGAATCTACTGATCTTGTGCAGGTGAGTTAGTCATTCTAAATCTGTGCCTACAAATAAAATGTACAGAGTTATTGAAGTCTTATTGTTTAAAAAAAGTAGCAAACACTACACTTGAAATGTAGAGCTTTGTTAACAAAAAATATTCAGAGTATTTAATAGAATGCACATGGATTTGGAGATTTTCTTCTAAAAAAAAATTCCTATTTAAATACCTTAAAAAATACAGCAAGTAACAGATTCCCACAGGGTTCTCGATTTTTAATATTGTAAGAACTTGAAGAATCGTGTTAAACTCCATGATTTAGGTTTAGGCTGTAATGGTTTTAAATACTGCAACAAAACCATGTATATTTCCTAAACCGTTCAAGGTATATAGCTCCGTAGGCTATGTCTTGTTTCCCTATATATCCTGAAAGTAATAGTCTATAGGGGAAAACATTTGTCACATTTTTTCCTCAAAAGAGAATAAATTATTGTATTAGTTCATAGATTTTGGAAAATTTCTTCAAAAATAAATTCTTATTCAAATAACTTAAATAAAACAGAATTTATCAAAGATTCAGGTGGTGTTCACTGACTTGTAATATTGTTTGTACTTAAATAGTTATTTATGTTTTTCGTTAAGGCTATAATGGTTTTAAATACTGTAACGAATTCGTGTATATTTCCCAAACCATTTAAGGTATGTAGCTCAGTTATACTACATATGGTTCTCCTATACATCTAAAACGTAATAGTGTATGGAGAAATACGTTTAAACGTTTTTGTCTTAAAAAGATTCCATGAACATGGATTTTTTAAATTTCTACAAAAAATAGAATTCTTATTTAAATACTTTAAATAACACAGAATGTATCAGATTCGCATATTGATCACCGATTTTTATTATTGTTTGTACTTAGCGTTACCCATGTTTTATATTTGGCTCAGTATGTTACATTTACTTCCCTTGTACATCCTGAATGTAATTACTCTAGTGTTTAAAGGGAAATACTTTAAATGTTTTTGAATAATAAAAAAACAAATTAAAAAAATCATGAATAAACTATGTATAGTTCAAGGGTTTTGACGAATTACTTCAAAAAATATAATTGTTATTTAAATATCTTGAATAACACGGAATTTAAAGAGATTTATGTGTCCATAGATTCTAGTTCATGATTTTTTTAGGGAAAAATTTCTATTACTATTTTAAAACATTTTTTTCTGTACACTATTATATTCCGGATGTACAGGGGAACAAGATATAAGATACTGAGCTACTTACCTTGAACGGCTTAGGACTTAAAATTAAGATGTTTAAATAAGAATTAAATGTGTGCTGGAGAAATTTGTCAAAATCCATGAACTAGTTTATGCTTTTTAGCGAAAAAGCAAACAATTTTAAAATGTTTTCCTCTATGCTTTATTACATTCAGGATGTACAGAGAAACGCATATCAACTTTAGTTGCTTGATGTAACCATCTTGAATCCACTGATTAAACTAATTTTAAAAATACTTAACTAAGTTAATATGTAATTGCTTACTTGCTAACGCGTTTCAAAATATTCGTTCCTTTTACAAAGCTAACCCTCTACTACCACAATCCATAATAATTTTGACTAGAAAAAAAGTAGTAGTACTAGGAAACTAAGGCTTTTTTCCATAACAATCTGAACTGGTGGCATTGTTGCAAAAGGGATACACTGAATTCAGCAGTAAAACTGCAGGTATTCAAATTTATTTTCCAGTCATACGTGATAGACTGTTTTCCTGTAATATATTTATATAGGGATTATCTCCAATCCTGTAGTGATGACTTATTTTTACCTTATATACTATTAAACAGTAAATAAAAATTCATTTCCTTCATTCTAACTTTTTACTATTTCCAAATACTCCATTTTGAACTCTTTCTATCGTTAGTTTCTAATAAATAATTTTCCTGATACTAAAACATCTTGTCATTGATTTCAATTAAGAGAACATTATTTTTTGCATGGAATCTAAGTGGTTGTATAGCTTAATTGTCTTCTTTCGCTATGGTCTTAAACATAAATTGCTTTTTCAAAAGTTCTTGACATATTTAAACTCCCGTTTACCTTCATTCATATTAATGATTATTCTCTTTCTTAGAACCATTTTTACACACCCACATATTGATAATAGAAAGATATTCTATTTGATTGAAACTCATTTGTATCGAAAGGGTCTCAAAAAATCAATGCAATGGTTTCTCAATAATGTTTCTAGGTTATAATTACTGCTGGCAAAACCTCATTATTAGCTAAGCTCCCCTTTTGATAATTACATTAAACAAAATAATAAAATAAAATATGATAAACAGTTCTAAATTGTTCATAATTTTTAAATAGAGATACAGAGTTGTTTTAGTAAAACACTACAAAATAATTAACTACTTAATGAATTACCTTCAAAGTCCATGCCTGCATTAATATAGCAAAAAGAGTATTTCTTTAAGAGGAAGAAAAATAGAGTCATGTACAGAGTAAATACTGCAAACAGAATAAGAGGAAGGGAATGAAATATATTGAACAAAATAGAATCATTCTGTATCAACTATAGTAATGACAAGAATTTATGTAGAGAGTTGTTGAGCTGGCTTCATTACTGAAAACAGTGCTCTCACTTCATACCGTTATTCAACAATCTTAAGTGGCATCTTAGTTTGGGTAAAAAAGGGCGATGTCAAAGATTACATAACCATTTCTGGAACATTGAAATGAAAAACAAATAGTTAATCCAAGTTATATATAACCAAAATTAAACCTTGCAGATAAAGAAGACAATTTATTTTTTAGGGATAAAATTCTAATACTTTGTCTTTAACCCTAGTGTCATAAGGATTTGTCTTTAAGAACATTAGTTTCAGACAATTTTAATTTTTAATGGTTTTCTAACCGGCCAAGACTTTTTCGGTCTTACTCTTGATCAATAAAATTGCTCTTTCAGTATTGCTTGGTTTTTTGTTCAGTTTACACATACAGTAGGTGTTTTGTGTAATATTTGTTTTTCTCTGTCAGCTGTGGGATGAAACCTTACGAATAATGTGGGTTCCCAGTTTTGTTGTGTTGTACGGTAGATTGTTGAGTACCTGTGTTGTAAACTACTGCGGTTTTCGTTTAACTATACAACTATGGTTTTCATTTTTAGACTTATGTATTTGCTGTAAATAGTTAACTTGAACTAAATAAAATTTAATTTCATATCTGTGCTGTGAATAGTTTTATTTGAACAGATGAAAGTTCATATGATGACTTGTCAAATGAGTTGCAGTTGACAAACACAAAGGTGAACACTATATCTTTTTACACGATGATTAATGATATTTTACTTAACTCATACATAATTTATGTGCATAACATGATTTCGAAACAAAGACCAGGTTCAAGACAAGATTATGAAAAAATAATGAGCAAAGGACTCTCATGATTCCATGGTTACAAAAAAGACTTAGAATCCCAACTTAACAGCACCAACAAATGTTGAAAATTAAGGACATCCTTCATGAAATTAATCAATTTCCAGGAAAAACCTAGAGCAGAGCAATGGAAGGTTTTATTTATTTATTTGTACATACTGTTCATAAAAAAAAGCAATGAATGATATGATTTGAGTGTTTCAAGAATCGTTGATCCAAACATTTAAAGAGAAAAATATCTGTGAACTATATCTAAAACCACGTAAACTAAAAAGAACTCGTGGACATCTACATAGATTCATATTTTGTCGCCTAACTTTGTATAAATAAATTTCATGTCCATTTAATTGTTTTGATGTTTTTTTAACCTAATTTAAAAGATAAATGAATGCTTATGAATAATAGTTTTTAAAAATAACTAAATGAATTTAATTAATCACATTTACATTAGTTTATAACTATCCGAACTTTAATTTTGTAAATTTGTAAAAACTTACAAAATTAAAGTTTCGATAGTCATAAACTAATGTAAAAGTGATTAATTAAGTTTCACCAAACTACAAAATTCAAAAGTATATGAATCTAGGTTTATTATAGTAAAAGGAAAGACTTTATCTTGGTAGATCCTAATTCTAAATTCTCTTTAAGCAGCAGAAGCATTGTTGCTGTTTATATAATTTATGAGTCTCGGACAAATGGTAAATTACAACTAATAGGATTAAAATAGGGACGAGATGTAATGGAGGAGTGTTAAGAAATAAATAAAATGCTTGATAGAACATTAAATACCACAGTATATTTACAAATAGCTAAGTAAAATAAATAAATCTTGTTTATACAATTTACTTTAATATATTTATTCGGTATATACATTGAACATTTTAATACTTCATTAACAAGTTGGCTGCAGCGGAAGCCTTTCGGCTTCCGAGTGGGGGCTTCTTGGGTGCGGCAGAAGCCTATAGGCTTCTCAGGTCCACATTCGTTATATGTCGGGCTTACGACTAAAGTTATTGCTTTAGTTTGCTGTTTCTCTCGCAGCGTGGTGGATGTGTATGTGTGTTTCTTGTGTAGCAATAGTTTCCCATTTCGCTTACCAAAGGACGGTATATTATTCATTTGTTTTTGTAAATAAATAGTGTTAGTTTTAGTGTTTTATCTCTGTAAAATAATGGCTGGTACATCTAGGGACATGGTTTTAAATGTAAATAGTGCTTTGAATGATGTTAGTGACTACTCCGAGACTTGTTCCGGTGATGAGTCCAATGACATTGATTCCGCCGATCTAGATGGTGAACCTATATCTACAGACAATGAAAGTGAGTGAGAGATGATGATTCAGACAATTATAACCCTACTTAGTGTCATTATAACACTATTGGTATGAGAGACATACCATTTACTGATATTTTTGCATAATTTACTATATATAACAATAAATAGGCAAAAGTGTAATTTTTTTACAATGGTATCATCCAGTGGTACTGTGAAAGCTTCCGATAACTGTGACGTCATAATATTAGCTGAAAAGCATTCAAAATGTTTTTTTTCTTCTGATAAATTATTTATTTCATTATTATTTACGATATATGACAATAAATAGTCATAAGTAAAATTTTTCTTACAATGTGACCTTTTAGCAGCGCTGTGGAAGAATATTGGCTTCCGAAAATTATGATTTCATATTATCACCTGAAAAGCATTGAAATTATTTTTTTTTCTGAAAACTGACTTTTTTCATTAAATTAAATAAAAAAATTGTAAACAAAAATTTCAGGACCGGTACAAGGTATGCCCCAAGTTCCGCCGCAAAGTGAACGTGTTAAAATACCAGAAATTATTGCACCAAATCATTTGAAAATTATACTTCTGACACAATATTAACTACTTATATACACATTTTTACATGAAATGAAAATTTATAAAAATTTATCATTTAAACCATTATTTAAAAATAAATATATACTCTACACAAAAGAATGTGATCACATCTTAGTAAGCTATTCTATAAAGTCACCGGTTTTACATTGTCTGGTATACACAAGACAATTCCTTCACCAGTTACATATTCACTTCCCATAATTTCAAGTTGTTATCAATTACTTCTTCGAACCATCGTCTTTTTTCAAGATCCCTAAAGGCAACAGACAATGTCCTTAAATTTAACTGTAACACAGCTTCATTGCCTAGTAACTTGTCAAGTTCTTTCAATAAGGAGTTGTCTGAATGCAGTTTCAATAAGCTGGAGTAGATGAAGAAGTAAAACTGTACTCTAAGATTTTCTGCAACCCAGTTTTCCATGGTAGCATTACCGCTTGCTGTTAAAATGTTGCCAACGTGTTGAGCATACCAAGGGGAGAAGTAGCTATTCAACTCGTCCACACTTAAAGAAGAGACTCCACGATTTTTTAGTACTTCTTTGATTCTTGCATAAATAGTAGGAGAAAAGACAAACACCTAGAATCAGATAGTATATTAAAAGTTTACTTTAATTTCACACTAGGAGGTTTTTTTATTAGATTACAATTTTTAAAACACATGTGCATAAAGTAATATCTTAAAATTGTACAATAAACATTAGGCACGGCACTTTCTTTTCTTTGCTAGTAAACTAACAATTCTAGTTAGTAAAATTATATTGCCCCTTTATATTAAAATTGTATTTACTTTTTTATTTAAACTCTTTTTAAACAATTTATAACAGTTTGAAAAAAATGTAAATATTGTCTATAAAATTAAAATTAATTTAAAATTTTGTAAAATCTAAAAGTACATTTTATTAATTTTGTGAAATAAATTTTTGTTAAACGCACAAGATAATGTCTTAAAATTAATATGTGACCAAAATATACACAAATTTCTGTAAACCAAAAACCAAGCAATTTTCTTCAATATAAATAGAATTCAACATTTTTAATTAATGCTTCAAAGTTAAATTCTGTGTTGTTAAAAGTAATACACAACAATTGTTTGGTGTTACTTATTCTACTGTAGGCCTTATCAAGAAGAACAGTATCAAATTCCGCCTATTAAATTACTTCTGCTGGTATTAAAATATCACCAGCAATCAAATCCTTATAATATTATAGGTCATTATCTAATGAATGTTTATATTACATATACATTAGTATAATATGTTATACAGGTTTCTATTGTGTAATCATTGAATTGAGTATTAGAGCACAACCAGTGGAGCACCCCTGTATGCATTAAAAGCAGAATCCTTTTTTGCAGTATAGGATAAATATAAACATTATTTAACTTCTCAAACATTATTTATTGTTATGTTTATCTTGTTTCAGTTATCTAAATTCTTAACTATTTATCCTTGTTTGATATGGATTACAAACATTTACTCTGTCATCCCAGCTATGCTTCTGTATCTTCCTCACACATCTTCAAATGAACAAATTACTCAAAGTTTGACCTTTGTTTTACCCTCAACAGGTTCTTTCTTAGTAATTACTTCATTTTTCTTCTTATTATCTGCACCTCATAGACATATTGTTCTCTTGTCATATGAACATACTTTTCTCTTGCCATATTATTCCCAAAGACTCTAGGTTTGATATATAAACTTGTTTACATGATATTGACCATTTCATTGTCCATTATGATTGACAAAACTTTATTTTTACTAATTAACGACTTGCTGAATCTTATAATTTAAGCAATTTTTTAATAACTTACTGAAAAAAAAACATTTAGCTGCACTAGATTATCTTCATAAATCTCTCGATAAGACAGTTATAAATTTGGCACGTCTTTAAATAATAAAGTTATGCCAATTTTCTTGTCATATCTTAAAACCAAAACCATACAATATTATTAATATATAGTATGGTAAAATAATTTTAAAATGTCCTCTTTACTGATTTTAAACTAAAACACTTTGGGTAAATTTAAAAAAACTGTTTTTGTATTGTTACAGTTTTTCAAAAATATATAGTGTAAGATGAATGTATACCAAACTGAAAAAAAAAACAATATGGGTTAGCTAATATCTAATCTGATAATTATACTTTTCCTATTAAAAACAAAATAAGATAATTGTAACCTGTCGAGGCATAATTTAACTATTAATAAATCGATGAAATATTGTAAGACCATCTAAAGGCAGACCCATGAACTTGTTTTGACATTTTGTGGCATTGTACCTTGTGAAGTAACATACATACATATCAACTGATGTAATATGCAAATGTATTAGAAGTTAGATGTAGATTACTGATATCATACCAGTTATATAGTAACACATTGCCAACTGACCTCCCAAGGTCAAAGTTTAGCTTGTTTGCCTTAATGTTTTGCTAATAACTTATGAAAGCAATAAAAATATTGTTTTTTTTTTTAAATTAAGAAACCCATTAATGTTATTAGTATTTTAATTTTGTTGGTAGAATTATGAAAGTGTAATAAATGGCTTAGAAAATAAAAGAAGGTAAAGAGAGACTTTGCAAACAATTTGGCTCTCTTTAAATAAAATCTGAGTAAAATTGGAAAGTAATTAACACTTTGTCAAATGTTGACTGCAGAAGTCCCAGATCACTACTGTATCCTAGTTTATATAGAATTTTATAGGAACATAGAAGTCTCAGTGATTGCTACCAATTATATTTTGCCGTTTTCTATCTTGCATATCTTGAGGCTTTTTAAAATGCTCTCATTGATATCACTTGGCAAAAACCATTACTTAGCATTATTTTTCAGCAGACATGTTTTGCACTAGATCAGTGCATTATTCAATGCTGAGTCATGGACAAGAGATATATTTTGGTGTATATCTAAGCGGACTCTACCTATTCTTTGTTGGAATAAGTTGCAGGTAGCATAAACATACTAAAAAAGAAAGGACAATATGCTTGATTACTACTGTTTTCAAGAAAACAGTTGAGAAATCATCCAAGTCAACGTGAACACTACATATTTTGTTTTAGTATAGGTCTAAATGAATGCTACCGATAAGTAGCTTAACGTGATGATGTTATGATGTAGGTCAAGATAAACGCTATGTACTAAATTTTGGTATAAGCTGATGTTAGCTCTAACGCATTCTTTAGGTCAAGATAAACGCTATGTACTAAATTTTGGTATAAGCTGATGTTAGCTCTAACGCATTCTTTAGGTCAAGATAAACGCTATGTACTAAATTTTGGTATAAGCTGATGTTAGCACTAACGCATTCTTTAGGTCAAGATAAACGCTATGTACTAAATTTTGGTATAAGCTGATGTTAGCACTAACGCATTCTTTAGGTCAAGATAAACGCTATGTACTAAATTTTGGTATAAGCTGATGTTAGCTCTAACGCATTCAAAAAAAATGTAAAATATGCCTGATCACTACCGTCACATAGTTTCAAGAAGAAAGTTGCAAAATCATCCGCTAAATAAATATTATTTATTATGTTTTGGTATAGGCTGATGATAGCCTTAATAAAAAGGAAATGAATTTACATGATGTCTGATAACTACTGTCACATAATTTCAAGAAGAAAGTTGAGAAATCATCTTAGTCTACAAGAATATGCTATGCATTATGAAATGAAAGCACAATATCCATGATCTCATCTATCTCTTAGTTTCAAGAAAAACCTTGAAGAACCATACAAATCTGAATTCTAAAACTATGTATTATGTTTTAGCCTCAGTGTATGTGAATATTACCCATTATGTTTTGGTGCTGGTTTAAGTGAATGCCAAGCATCAGCACAAATGTTTTGATTATGGCATCAACACAATCGAAATACATGCACAAGATACCTGATCACTGTTGTCACTTATCTTCAAGAAGATAGTTAAGAAATCATCTGAGTCTAAATGGAAGCTATGTATTGTGTTTTGGTGTAGATCTAAGGGAACGGTTCCCATTATGTTTTGGTGCAGGTCTAAGAGAATGTTATGCATTATGTTTTGGTATAGACTGATTGTTCAAAGTAGAACCTAACCTTTTCAAACGGTTTCCGTCGTAACTCAGAAGACAGACTAGAGGAACTGTTAACAACTCCAATGCCTATCCCCTAGACTACATGATCACAGCCTAATACTCTCTTTACTCTATGTCCAATGCGACTCTATTCACTTTTATATTTCATCAATAAACATAATTAAACAGTGTAATTCATTAATAACTTTATCAATTCTTTCAATATATTTAAATTCTCATATTCATAGCTTCTTTTGTATGCTATACCTTCAGATAGCTTACAAATCTGACCTTTTAAATGTATGTAGTCTTCTGGAAAATTCTAACTAATTTAAATTCACTCTCTACGCCCACTCGGTGAACACCACCCCCTGATTCACACAATGGAAATGAATGTAAAAGATGGCTGATAATTATTGTCACCTAATTTCAAAATGAATTTTGATAAATCATCTGAGTCTAAGTGAATGCTATCCATTATCTTTTGGCATATACTCATAATAATGTCAATACATTGGAAGGTAATGTACTTGAAACCTGATCATTAATGATACTTATTTTTAAGGAGAAAGTCAAGAAATTATCTAAGTGTATAGTACCCATTATATATTTAAGTATTAACTGATAATAGCATTAACTTACAACCCTCGAAATTAATATCCAATTTGAGAAATCCATTCACTCTTAATAATTATCAAAATTAAATAATAGAATAGAAAAATTAAAATATCTTGTAATTTCATTAAATGTTATATACAAATTCCAAAACTTGAGCATAATTTTTGTAAATTTTAAGTTTAATTTGTTTTTAATGTTTCAAAACTTTCTTGTTTTGCAAATTGGTTCATACAATATTACTGATAACCTAGAGACAATTGAAACAACTGTACTTTAAAAATGAGAATTAAAATAAAATAAAATGTTAATTAATAAAATATTGTTTTTATTACACCAATTTATTAAAATTGTTTTAACAGAAACAAAACTTAATTTAAAGAAAAAGCTTATAAAACGTTGTTTAATTCTCGTACTATTAGGCCCTGGTGGAAAATTTAGCAGTAAAAATACATTTTAGTGAGGGATCACGGTGGTAATTTGCTTAATTTTTAAGGAGGAATTTAGATTAGACTTTAATTAACAAAAAAATAAGAATATTCCCATCTAACATGAAACATATCAGGATTGATTTAATGATATTGTATTGTGGAGTACCCTTAAATCTTGTTTACATAGTTGCCTTACGTCAAGGTCAATTAACCAACGGGTATTTGATTTCTGGACTTTCCTAACTTTGTGTGGTTTCCCCAACCTACTCTATTACACGTTTCCTTTGCAGTAAAGGTCCCAGTGGGAACGGTTCAGTACCAATTTAATCAGTCTGACCTATTTAGTATTGCATTAAAAGTAAGCCAATCATACCAGTATGTTCGATCTAGCTTGATATAAACTGTAAATAGGTACCAAATGTTTTGCATAACATTATACCGAAAGAGTGCAATTAATTTATTACAGACTCGAACAAGTAAACTTGCTGCGGCTTAGTTTGAACTGTAACTAATGAATGCAGTGTACAACGTTAAGCAGAATGAGTGCATTTCATCACATCCAGGGCTATAAGTAAGCTTGATCAGCCTTGCTGTAAATTTTAAATACCCAATGCTTTGTGTATCGTTAGGCCAATTGAGTGTATTTCATTACACCCCGAGCTATAACTTAGCTTGATCAGCCTTACTGTAAATTGTAAATTCCGAACGCAGAATGAATCCTTTTCATTAGGCTACTCCCAGGCCTATAAGCAAACGTGGCCATCTTTGCTGAAAATTGTAAATACCGAACGCTTTTTGTAACATTAGGCAGAATGAGTCCTTTTCATAACACACAGGCCTATAAGCAAAATTGATCAGCCTTGTTGTAAATTGTAAATACCGAACGCTTTGTGTAACGTTAGGCAGAATGAGTGCATTTCATTAGATGAAGGGCTATATAGGTAAACTTGATCAGACTTTTTGTAAATTGTAAATACCGAACGCTTTGTGTAACGTTAGGCCAATTGAGTGTATTTTATTACACCCCGAGCTATAAGTTAGCTTGATCAGCCTTACTGTAAATTGTAAATACCAAACGCTTTGTTTATCGTTAAATAGATTTAATAATAATCCTTGCAGTTTTTGCGTAGTACATCTTGAGGTTTTTGTATAAATTACACTTTTTTGTATTAACTTGGCAAAAAACCACTACTTATTGATTTATTCAGCAGACGCATGCACTAGGTTAGCGCATTAATCAATGCTTTGAATTACTGACAAGACTGTTGCTCAGGTTTGTTGTGTTGGTGTGAGTAGAAAACTATCTGATATACAAACACCATAAATACTATCCACAACACATTCTAAATGACAAAACACACTCACAATCAAATATTATGTTTGAGCACATAATTAACAACTACTCTATGAGCAATAACTCACCACAGAACAGAAATACACCACAGACTCACACCTACACAACACACCTGAGCAACAGTCTTGTCAGTTATTCACAGCATTGAATAATGAGCTGACCAAGCGCGAAACGTGTCTACTGAATAAATCCGTAAGTAGTGTTTTGTTTTGCTAAGTTAATACAAAAAAGTATAATTAATAATAATAGTTATATATACATTCTTAATAAACATAAGAATAAGACATTTATTATTTTCTTATTATTCTATGTAAGAAAATAAATATTTCCTTCTCATTTTATTTGCATTGAAAGGTAATGGTTAGTGTGTGTTTTGCCAGGCACAGTTAACCTTTCCCGGTCTACAGGAGACAGACATATTTATTGCACAGTTTTCTGCAATTCGTCACATCTCGACGGTTCAGCGGAATCAAATCATTCATCCACTTTGCATTGGAGAAAGTGTAAAGTCTATTACCATGACAACGGCCACTCTGGCTACTTCCTTGTAAAGCAGATAGTGTTAGAAAAGTAAACTTGTAGATGCTTCATTTTGGTAACGTGAGATTAAACTGCGTGTTTCTTAATAATAAAAAAATTTGTTCTGGCACTCGAAGTCCCGACAGAAGTGATAACAAAATAGAGCTAATAGTTTCGCAAAGGTTTCAACGCAATTGCCGAAAATATGAATTTATAGCCTACATTTTCAAATATATTTTTACATTTTTATTTGAGGAATGTATTTAATAAAGACTTATATCATTTTAGTTAATAATAAAATAATGAGGGTAAAAAAAACATTCAGGCTATTAGATGTTATTTAATAGGTAGACTACCATTTTTCTTAACAAAATCATTTCATTTAAAACTATTTAATATTGTAATAATCTACGTGTAAAACGGCTGTTCTACAACATAGCCTATGACACAAAATCAGCTGTTACATGAAATCATATACTTATTGTAAGCTATATGCTGTAAATTATGCGTTTCAGAAGTAGCGTGACGCGAAACCAATGATTTAATCTCATGTTTTGTTCACCGCGCCTATAGAAGTTCACTTCAATAACATGTATGGACCGATTAAGGTTCACGGAGCCCTGGGGTAATATTCCGAGACCCCATAACATCCACAGATTTTTAACATTATTTGAAAGGACTTAAAAAATCAACCTTGGTAGAGAATAAAGTTAAGGTATATATTATTTTATTTATTATTTTTATAAAACTTAGCAACAAAGTTTTCTTGTATTCACTTTTCACTTACACTTTAATGTGCTTAAAGAATCTTGTTTGGTATATTTGTGAGTAGACTTTCGAGAGCTTATTAATTATAGTGCTATTATTTTCGAGCTTTAAAAGATTAACGATAAAGCTCGAAAATAAGCGCACTGTATAAATAAGCTTTCGAAAGTCGACTCGCAAATATATCAAGTAAGATTCTTGTTTAAGTACATTAAAGTGTACGTGATATAGGCCTATAGATGTTTATTGTTATAAAATATAAACTACTTACGATGAGGCGTGTGAGAGGGGAATACGTATGTCGTTATAGAATATTTATTTACTATTACACCGAATAAACTAATAATTAATCTCATTATTTTGTCGTATTCCTACTTTCTCCTCCCTCACCCGTAGCAACGGCCGCTAGGTTGCGCAACGCCCTCGCCTCCGTTACACTCGTATTCTTTCATGACTTTACAATTTTGTCATGTTTAGTAACTTCAAGGGCGACCAAGCTGTGACCCAAAGACTGTAACAAATGTTTTAAAAATTGCACTCACCTTGGATATTTTACGGGTCAATGAATTGGTATTTTGTACATTGCGAAATTACGTTGTTTTGCGGGGGGAGGGGGAAGGGAAATTGAGTGTCACGACACTATAGAGCGCCCATACAACAATTAGAGGCTCTGTGCACGACACATCTGTGAAATATTATAAAATCATAAATTATACCACGACTACAACATAAAGCACAACTTTTATACATTTTTAATAAAATATATAAAGGATCTTTAAAAGACGGCGTTCTACCGCTGGTAGCACCAGAGAATTTATTTGTACATTTTCAGCCCCAAATCGACTCAGGCTGTCAAAATGAACACAAAGCTTCAAAATATTGATAATAAACCTGATAATATTGGGTGGTTGCTGGGTAGTGCTAGTACCATTGGCTTCCTTGAAAGTCTTATGGTTTGAAGGCAGCTCTAGTACTCTGTATCACCTAGAAAATCTTAAAAATCTATAAAATATATAAAAGGAATCAGTATTTTTATTATTATTAAAAATGCTATTTGTCTGTACACTTAAATGGTATTTGGGTGCGACCTGTCCCCCCTCCCCCGATTGGAGATTACGGGCTACCTTAACAGCTAGTCTCTCTTTTCCTTGAATTAAACATCCTTACCCAATATGCTCTACGGGATTTTACACTTCAAACAACCAAATAAACAGGTAATATAAAAAAATGTTTTTTTTTTAAAGTCAATTCTTACTTAGGTAAAAAATATAACTTTTTAATAAATAATTACAATTACTATAAATAAAGTAACAACCTATGCTTTAGAACAGCTGTTCTACCACTTAACATATAACACAAAATCAACTGTTTTATATTACATATGTTATTACTTATTTTCACCCAAATGGGACGAAGTAACTGTACTGCGTACCTTGCTCCTTTTGTGGGTCTCCTATAAAAAGTAAATTTTTTTAATTAAATTTAATTATTGAATTAATATTTGGAAAGAACTCTATCAACATCAAGTCTCATCTGTTACGAGTTTGAAAAAGTGTATTTGATTTAGTGGATGAATAAAACGTATTTTATTAAAGACTATAACTTTGAACAATACATACATACATACATACATACATACATACATACATACATACATACATACATACATACATACATACATACATAGTGTATATATATATATATATATATATATATATATAAAGGGAGTCTGTGAACTAATAGAAGGAAATGAATGAAAATAGGTGTTTATAATAAGACAATTGTTACGAGTCTCAATAAATTCCTTCTATTACCTCACGTCCTTATATATATATATCTTGTACAATTTTACAACCGTTAATAAAATAAGTTTATATTCATAAATCAAGTTCAAATACATTTCTTTTAACAAAACTATAGTGGATGGCAATTGATGTTAATACAGTTCTTTTTCAAATATTTATTCAAAAATTAAATTATAAAAATTTGGGGGACTATATCGGATTCGAACCGAGTATCTTCAAGTTCCAAGTCTATCACTCTGGCACTGAACCAACTTTCCCATTGCATTTGTCAAAGATGTATATGAATTTTTCTTTTGCTGCCATCTGGTTGTCATCGAAATCTCCATTGTACTCCTTTAAATAGTTGCTATGGTTACCATACATTATCTTAAATAATGCTCTAGGATTAAAAATGAATGAAAAGAATAAAATAAACAAACAAACTGGATTAACTGTATCGAATCCTGTAAGAGGAAAGTAGCGTTGCTAGACGGATAAACATATAGTCAATGCCAAGTGAGTTTAGAAAATACTCAATAAAATATACATTTCAACAAAAAGATACGATTACCAAAGCCGTGTGTGTTTTAGCTCATTTAAAATTGCATGCCACTGAATGTAAATACACACAGAAACAATAAATAGCACGCAATGGGTCATGGGTACTTACCAGAAGTAGCCTTGTATTGTAAGACAGGTATGTTGTGAAACAATAAGAACCGCGATAGAGATTGCCTTGGGCAAGAATCGCAACACAAGCCCAAAGAAATTTGTTGGTAAATATAGAAGCGCTAACCTTGTGAACAGCTGAGCTAAGTGAACACGCTTTGGTTGGGTTCTGACTCCACGTCACCAATCAATGGTAGGGTAGAAACCTACCAATACACCCGTTATTGTTTCCTACAGCCGACATCTTTATGCCTTTTCTGGATCCTACTTTTCATATCCTCCTATGACAATATACTCAATATAATTATATGCTTAAGCCTACGTACGGCGACACTGTCCACTCGTGCTGTGATCCCTACCGCAAGCTTCCACACTGACATTTATTTTACGTGATAAACGTTTTGTAAATCCTTTTTTTAGACCTTTTAAACTATTGCGTTTTTGACTTGACATTATTTAATGTTTTACTGATTGGCCGTTCTTTGATAATTAAATAAGCAGTTCACTTCTTTTCGAATTTTACCAGTTACTGACCTGATACAAGGAGTTGCCAGTGACGTACGACGTGACGTAATGGCTGCCGAAGCTGCGGATGAACTCTATAACGCTGGCAGTATCACCAATCCTAACCATCTCCGCCTGCTTTGCCACGGCGTCGTGTAGGACCACGCTTTCGGCCGTGATGGGGGAGTCTTCCTGCACCCTTGCGCTATCCCGATGCCTCGCCAGTCTCACCAGTACGTAACTGTGCCGGCCGGTGACATAGGTGCTATTGATGCCCAAGTTTCTAGCGATGGCCGAAGGAGACCAACTTCCGGTGAACGCTTTCCACGGTTTGTCTAACCTTTCTATGGCGAAGTCTCTGAAGTAGGCTTGTAGAAGCTGCCGTACGTTGTCGCAGAACTCCATGTGGAAGTCTCCTTGGAATATGGGATTGTTGGAAACCTTTATTGATAATCTGAAAGAAGAACATTATATCAGGATTCAGTGTATATCATTCTACGTCAGAATGTTACATCCAAAGGAAGTGTTAATAATAACACAAAATACTTAGCTATAATAGTTAACGTGGCCTTAGCAAGCCGTAAACCTTTAAGTTGATTAAGTCTTTGACATTACTCGTAGTATTTATATAGATGCTAGCAGAAGTATGGAATATTATAACAATTACAGAAATGCAATAATGATAGGTACAGGAGATGACTGTATTCGTTATACGTATATGGACGCTAGCAGAAACATGGACTCCTAAGCTAAATGAATTGCTAAAAATTCCTCATCCGATCAATCTCTGATCTTCCTACAAATACTATTGATCTATAATCTACAAAAACAATTTATTTTAAAAATAATTATTGCCGAAAGAGCTTTGGGAATGTAGGCCCCTAATCTTCTTTTAGTTCTAGGTTTTGTCATCAAAATGCACTTATTGTTTTACCTGAGTTGGTTAGATTATCCGATTTCCAGATATGAACATGGCCCATCTAAAGAGTGACAAACATTTCTTACCGGTTTATGACAGGAACATTTTTGAAAACATCTACAATTGGTTCTCGGAAGAGCCAAGTGGTGTCTGTATCGTTGCGAGGAACTACCCTCATGCTGATGCTGAGGTAACCGTAGCGGCCAAAGATGTTGATGGCTCCTCCCGCACGCAGTTGTGCAACACTGGCTGCCAGGAAGACGGTCAACAGCAGGACACTGCCTGGTACCACTGCAAGCATCCTTTGCGACCCCGCAGCCTACTGAAATATAAACACATATACTGTTAAATGTTGTACAATATACATTTTATCTCTAGTCTAGATGTTGGTGTATTTATTTAACTTGAAGTTGGGGAGTCAACAGCAAGGCACTGCCTCCTGTAACATTATTGTATTTGCGGTAACGTAATGTATTACGTTAGAGAGTATTACGTATTACATCGAGAGAGTGCTCCTGATGTGCTTGATTACGTCCCCTGCAAGACTCTCTGACACTGTCATCGGTAGGCTAAAGTTTTAGGATTAAATGGAACTTTTTTAACAATTCTTTCAAGGCATTTTCTGACACATATCAGAATTCTCTTTATATCAACAATATATACCCTGCAACATGAAGGAAGCGTCAGCAATTTGCAGACTACTACTTGGATTTCAGTCAAATATATAAATTTTTTTTAACCATCACAGAACGGTTTTCGCTGTAATTGTCAGACATCACTAATGCAGTCAACACAGTGTATGCTATATATATATATATATATATATATATATATATATATATATATATATATATATATATATTTTTTTTTTTTTTTTTTTTTTTTTTTTTTTTTTTTTTAATTCAAGTTATACACACTATTTTAGCTCATTATCGAAAGTTTTAATTTAGAAATTGTGTTTTTTTTGTTACCATAACACCATCGTCACGAAATAGTGACGATGTTTGATGAGTGAATTGAAAAGTCTTCTGTATCAGTTTTTAGAAATAAAAATAATTTACTAAAATTTTGAATTCATCGCGGATATAAAGTTTCTATTTTAAAAGATTCGTTGAACCTTCAACGAATTTGAAGACGTTTAACAATACCTTCTTTAATAATTTCGGGTGTAATCGAACAGCATCAGTTACTTCTGATATTAGGCCTACTTCTGATAAGCCCTATTATTAACAAATACTAATACGAAGTACTATTTAAAATTTTGAGAATGGAATTATTCCGAAACGCGTCAACAAACAAAAATATTTTAGTATTAAGAAAGGCAGAAAAATGTACTAAAATGTAATACTTTTACTAGTTGCAACAGAAACTAACGATATTGAAAACTAAAGTACAAAATTTCTTCTAAATCTTTTCTATATGATTCTTAATCACTTTGAATACAACAGTTTAAAAAGGTAAAAATTTTATTTGATATATAAATCTTTCAGTACAAGGTAGAATAGTCGATCGACGAGTAACCTTATCTAACTGAATTAGACCGACGTCGGCGTGCCTCGCCCTTAGACACGCCGTCGGGAAAGGTCGAATGGCTTTGTTTCTTTTCACAGTCAGCCGCGGTTTTGTTTTTGTTTTAAACCTACATGGTAGTCAGCTCGCTTTCAAGCCTACAGTATTCCTGTAGGTATAACATTCGTTAATACTTTTTTTTAACAAAATACAATTGTTTTAACATTGACTTAATCATTGTAAATTATTAAAAGAAGTAATATAATTTTTTTTCAGTCTTTTCCTACTTAAATCTATAAAAAAAATTTTTATTTTAGTTTCTTTTCATTTTATAAGTACAAGTAACATAAATATGTATATACATACATCAGAATAACAATATTAAGTGGTAAAATAGAAAGCAAACTTCCTTGCAATTTTCATTTTCCTTTCTATGTATGCTGTTGGACTACTAATTCTATTTGTTACTATTTATACGCTTTTTTTGTTGCTTGCATTGTGTTGTAGTTTGTTTTCGCTTTCCTGTAGCATTGTCCGTTTGTGAAACAAGATTTGATACCATTAATTCAGTTTGTTTGTTTATTTTACTCTTTTAATTCATTTCTAAGCCTAGAGCATTATTTATGATATTGTGTGGTAACCATGGCAACAATTTAAGGTTATACAATGGAGGTTTTTCATATAGATCTTTGAGGAGTTCATTTCCACCTGGGGAAAAAGCGCTAGAATTAGAACATGAAGATTCTCAGTTCAAATCCGACCTAGACCCCAAGTTTTTATAATTTAATTATTGAATAAATATTTGAAAACTATATTAACATCAATTGTCATCCACTATAGGTTAAAAAAATGTATTTGAACTTTTTCGGATTAATAAAAACGTATTTTATTAACGATTGAATATTTGCACACGATCATATACCAGGAGAGAGTGAACTAATAGATGGAATTTAATAATAATAAACATAGATGGCAAATTGTAGTCCCTCTGATTGAATGTTTGTAGGTTGGACAACGCAATGAAGTTAGTTAAATGTTCAAATGTTAAAGGAATGTAGGTATGAACATACTGGACGCAACATTAACGTATAAACACAAGAAATAGGAAGTGTTTCCAAACAATTAATATATATATATATATATATATATATATATATATATAATGAACATAAATCAAAATACAAATACAAGAATTATAATTGAATTTACAATTCAAAGCTTTTCGTTGGCTAACAGTACCAACATCATCAGGAATATTAAACAATATATATAATTAAAGTCAATTCCTACTTAGATAAAGTGACATAACTTGTGCATTTAAACAGCTGTTATACTACATAAACTATAACATAAAACCAGCTATTTTATGAAATCATATTTTATCACTTATTTTATGGCTAATGGGACAAAATAACTACATTGCATAACTTGCCCCGTTTGTGAAAAGTTTTTCTCCCATAATAAACTAAAATTAATTCCTTATTACATTTAACTAATGAATTAATACTTTAAAAAACTATATTATCATCAAAATATTAATACAGTATTAAAGAAAGAAGTAATAATAATATTAATACAATAGTGGACATACAATATTGTATGTCCATTACAGTATTTAAAATAATGTATCTGAACTTAAGTGGATATGAAAAAAGTATTTTATTAACGATTGAAAGTGTGAACAAGATATTTATATATATATATATGAAGAGTGTGAACTAATAGAAAGAATTGAAAAATAAATTACATTGATTGATAGTTTCTTGTTGATCGCTGCCACGAAGTAGGTATTTCTTGTTGACCGATTCAATGAGTACCTTCTTGACCTACTAAAGAAAGTTTTACTAAAGAAAAATTCTAAAACTAATGGAGCTATACTACAAATTTTTTTATGTCCTTTGGTTTATATAAAAGTTAATATTCCACTTTTAGTTCGATCCTAAAATTTTGCAGGCCTAAAACTTTAAATATATAGTGTCAATAAATACTGAAAGTATTTACATAAAAGTATGTTACATTTCTAAATTTTTAAGGAAATGTTTTTTTTTATTTTGAGTATAAAGTACTGCAAAGCTTATAATATTTTTCTGAAAATGCCATTAGTATTTCTAACTGTAAACACTAAAAATGCAGGACAAATTTATATTGAAAACTATACATCTCAAGTTGCCTTCATCATGCTGTTTCAAATCCTTTAAAGAATATGGTTACAGTGGTCTAAAACTAGCAGGCTATAGGTTTCAAAGGAAAAAACCATTTCCGATCGTCGCTGGTAAAAGTATCGGCGTTTTCCCCTCCAGTTTGCTCCGTCATCATCCAATTCATTTAGTTACCAATAATTTTTTTTTTTGCATTTCAATTGAATGAAAAAGTACCACAAAAGTATTTATTAGCTACGAAACGTTTTAACAATAAAGAACACGAGCAACTCTACTTTTCATTATAAGCAAAAACGTAAATGAAATTTATAATTTTCTCGTCTTTTAAAGATGAAATATTTCCCAGTCATAAAATATTTCAATATAAATATTTTTTAAACTATAAGTCTAGCAGCAGTTTATGAAAACAGTTAAAGTTTTTATATAAACAAATAATAATAATAAAATATATCTAAATCGATTTTTTTCAATAGATATTCACAACTTTTTTCTAATAAATAGCAAAGCAAGATCGTGAACACTGTTGCATGTAATAACCTAACCATCACACACGGCCAGAAGTGGAGAATGGCAGTGTCGCATCACACCTAGTCCAACAACAATGAGATGATCAATAAGCAAGTGATCACAAGGTCAAACCTCTCTCTTCTGGCCTTTGGTTAAATCGATTCGACGTTGCAATTGATTTCAATTTCGTAGATATCCGTAGCTTCATAGTCTGAGCTGATAGTAGTCATCGTGTGGCACACATCGTGAAGTTACCCATATTGTAAACATTTCCTTCTTATTACAAACTATAAAAATACTAGAAATGATTAATTATGATAGCTCCCTGTCATTTTTCTGTAATACTTAGGGTCTCACCCTATGTAAATTTTTGCACTTTTCGAGCTCATTCGTTTCCAGTCGTTTCCTTACGTTTCACACAATGCTCAACACGATTAGTCGGCAATTCTCTGCATTCCCTAGTCCTGTAGACTGTTACTGTATAACTATTTACAGAACACCCCCCCCCCCTCTGAACCAAACCATTTTTACACAGTTTATAATTTTCTTATTATTGCTTTGTGCTCCAACGCTACTCTTCTTTCCCTCTTTATCTCTCTCTTTGCTCTTTATACAAGCACATTCTTGTTTCTTCTATAATTTCTTCTTAAACGGTTTTACTGTTAACAATTGAGTTAAAAATTTGTTTCTATTCCGCTACAATTTATAACTCTTTTGCATGTCTTCAAATAGATACCTGTTTGAAGAGCATTGTGGTCCGGCTGGCATCAAAACCAGCGCAACATCAACGTCAAGTAACAACAACTGCGAATTATAGCATCAACGCCGAACCATAGCACAATCAACGAGTAACATTAACGTGAACGAGTAACATTAACGTCAACTTAGCATCAATGTCGAAATATAACATCAAAGTTAACGTAACATCATTGTTAAAGCATAACATCAACTTTAACGCGTAACATTAACGTCAACGAAGCATCAATGTTGAAACATAACATCAAAGTTAACGTAACATCATCGTTAAAGCATAGCACCAACTTTAACGAGTAACATTAACGTCAACGAAGCATCAATGTCGAAACATAACATCAAAGTTAACGTAACATCATCGTTAAAGCATAGCATCAACTTTAACGAGTAGCATTAACGTCAACGAAGCATCAATGTCGAAACATAACATCAAAGTTAACGTAACATCATCGTTAAAGCATAGCATCAACTTTAACGAGTAGCATTAACGTCAACGAAGCATCAATGTCGAAACATAACATCAAAGTTAACGTAACATCATCGTTAAAGCATAGCATCAACTTTAACGAGTAACATTAACGTCAACGAAGTATCAATGTCGAAAGATAACAACATCGTTAAAGCATACCACCAACGTAAATCTATCAAACGCAAACTATAAAAACAACGTCAAAGCATAACATGAACCTAAACGTAACATGACGTAAACTATAACACTAATGTCAACGTAACACCATCGTAAACGATAACATCTAAGTCAGAGCGTAACATATACCTAAACTACAAATCCTACGTCAACGTAACTTCAACGTCAATGTATAACATCAACGTAAGCTATTACCAACGTCAAAGAGTAACATCAACTTTAATTATAGTACTAACGTCAACGTAACATCAATCAACAACATACTCGTAAAGCATAACATCAACATCAACGATTAACAATATAGTCAACGTAATATCAAGATAAAAACGTAACCTTTACGTAAACGAGTCATACCAACGTTGGCGTAGCCTCAAAGCTAACGCGTAACATGAACGTCGGAACAACATCAACGTAAACAAGGAACATCAATGTCAATGTAACATAAACATTGAAACGAAACTTCAACGTAACATCAACGTCAAAGCGTAACATCAATGTAAACTATGATACTTACAGCAACATCAACGTCAAAGCGTAGCATCATCGAACGTAAATTCTTTTTTTCAAATTGGCGTCACTAAAAATCAGAACGTATTCATGTCAAATAAACATCAGTAATTTTGTTTTTTACAATTTCACGCGATCCCAAAACTTAGAGACATTTAAAGTTAACTGTGCGGCCTGAGACAAGGTAGACCTTGGACAGATTAAGAATTTATTGCATACTCAATGTCTTAATTATATTGCAATAGCTAAATGTGAGACCGCTGCTACCAAAGGCCGAAACACCTGCTGCTACCAAAGTTTAGCTTGTAAGTACGTATATAATCATAGTCCCTACAATCTCTTCCGGTCCCTTTTCGTGCAAATTATGGTCTCTGGAGATCGTTCCTGCTGGATCTGGACAGACAGTTTTTACTGAACACAACATTCAATGGCGAATCCATCAAACCTGCCACGTAAAAGATTATTCCAGATTAAAATATTTGTATTTATGTTTTTGTAACATATGTTCTTATACTCTATTAGCCCCCAAATCGTGTTGTCTAGATACTGTTTTTAGGCATTATCGCAAAATCCTGCACAGCAAGTGGGCATCCGGAAGTTATAACCACAAAATGCTTGAAATATAATCATTAGAGAAAAAATAACCTCAAGAGAAAACCTCTTAGTACCAGTTGGCATTTGCTTTGCTGAAAAATTACGATAATTATTTACAACACTCAATTCGCTTAGCAAGGCAGAGCTTAAGTAAGGTTTCGGGAGGTAACACGCACAGATATTAGCGTAATACTTTGCAAGCTATTGCACAACTGACATTTCTGCCGGTTACATATGATCACAGTTAATTGTTATGTGATTAAAAACGTTCCGATATGTCGGTCAGCAGTTCAGGGTCAGCAGTTTGTGAAACGGAAAATACTAGCGCTGTGCTTTGATGACGAGCAAGCACGAGTTGGCCAAACTTCTTGCCCTGATTTTATTTACACATTTTTCCTTCATACCCTGACAACTGTTCTTATTTCAAGTGATTTGTAATAATTAAAAGTTTTAAATGCTCAATAATTTTAAATTTACCATTGTTTCCCTCTATACTGCTAGGCTATAAAGTAGGTCTACTAACAGTACAAACTTCATTAAATAGCCTAGTGTAAAATACTTCATGTAGCTGAAAACCCTTTAGTTTAGTACCCTTAGTAGCCCTACTAACAGTACACTCTTCGTTAAGTACTGTGGAGATGCTAGGACATCAACATTATTTTCCTCTTTACTGCTAGGATATTCTAAGTACCCTTTAGTAGCCCTACTAACAGTACACTCTTCGTTAAGTACTGTGGAGATGCTAGGACATCAACATTATTTTCATCTTTATTGCTAGGATATTCTAAGTACCCTTTAGTAGCCCTACTAACAGTACACTCTTCGTTAAGTACTGTGGAGATGCTAGGACATCAACATTATTTTCATCTTTATTGCTAGGATATTCTAAGTACCCTTTAGTAGCCCTACTAACAGTACACTCTTCGTTAAGTACTGTGGAGATGCTAGGACATCAACATTATTTTCATCTTTATTGCTAGGATATTCTAAGTACCCTTTAGTAGCCCTACTAACAGTACACTCTTCGTTAAGTACTGTGGAGATGCTAGGACATCAACATTATTTTCCTCTTTACTGCTAGGATATTCTAAGTACCCTTTAGTAGCCCTACTAACAGTACACTCTTCGTTAAGTACTGTGGAGGTGCTAGGACATCAACATTATTTTCATCTTTATTGCTAGGATATTCTAAGTACCCTTTAGTAGCCCTACTAACAGTACACTCTTCGTTAAGTACTGTGGAGATGCTAGGACATCAACATTATTTTTCTCTTTACTGCTAGGATATTCTAAGTACCCTTTAGTAGCCCTACTAACAGTACACTCTTCGTTAAGTACTGTGGAGATGCTAGGACATCAACATTATTTTCCTCTATATTGCTAGGATATTCTAAGTACCCTTTAGTAGCCCTACTAACAGTACACTCTTCGTTAAGTACTGTGGAGATGCTAGGACATCAACATTATTTTCCTCTTTATTGCTAGGATATTCTAAGTACCCTTTAGTAGCCCTACTAACAGTACACTCTTCGTTAAGTACTGTGGAGATGCTAGGACATCAACATTATTTTCCTCTTTATTGCTAGGATATTCTAAGTACCCTTTAGTAGCTCTACTAACAGTACACTCTTCGTTAAGTACTGTGGAGATGCTAGGACATCAACATTATTTTCCTCTTTATTGCTAGGATATTCTAAGTACCCTTTAGTAGCCCTACTAACAGTACACTCTTCGTTAAGTACTGTGGAGATGCTAGGACATCAACATTATTTTCCTCTTTATTGCTAGGATATTCTAAGTACCCTTTAGTAGCTCTACTAACAGTACACTCTTCGTTAAGTACTGTGGAGATGCTAGGACATCAGCATTATTTTCCTCTTTATTGCTAGGATATTCTAAGTACCCTTTAGTAGCTCTACTAACAGTACACTCTTCGTTAAGTACTGTGGAGATGCTAGGACATCAGCATTATTTTCCTCTTTATTGCTAGGATATTCTAAGTACCCTTTAGTAGCTCTACTAACAGTACACTCTTCGTTAAGTACTGTGGAGATGCTAGGACATCAACATTATTTTCCTCTTTATTGCTAGGATATTCTAAGTACCCTTTAGTAGCCCTACTAACAGTACACTCTTCGTTAAGTACTGTGGAGATGCTAGGACATCAACATTATTTTCCTCTTTATTGCTAGGATATTCTAAGTACCCTTTAGTAGCTCTACTAACAGTACACTCTTCGTTAAGTACTGTGGAGATGCTAGGACATCAACATTATTTTCCTCTTTATTGCTAGGATATTCTAAGTACCCTTTAGTAGCCCTACCAACAGTACACTCTTCGTTAAGTACTGTGGAGATGCTAGGACATCAACATTATTTTCCTCTTTATTGCTAGGATATTCTAAGTACCCTTTAGTAGCCCTACTAACAGTAAACTCTTCGTTAAGTACTGTGGAGATGCTAGGACATCAACATTATTTTCCTCTTTATTGCTAGGATATTCTAAGTACCCTTTAGTAGCTCTACTAACAGTACACTCTTCGTTAAGTACTGTGGAGATGCTAGGACATCAACATTATTTTCCTCATTATTGCTAGGATATTCTAAGTACCCTTTAGTAGCTCTACTAACAGTACACTCTTCGTTAAGTACTGTGGAGATGCTAGGACATCAACATTATTTTCCTCTTTATTGCTAGGATATTCTAAGTACCCTTTAGTAGCTCTACTAACAGTACACTCTTCGTTAAGTACTGTGGAGATGCTAGGACATCAACATTATTTTCCTCTTTATTGCTAGGATATTCTAAGTACCCTTTAGTAGCTCTACTAACAGTACACTCTTCGTTAAGTACTTTGGAGATGCTAGGACATCAACATTATTTTCCTCTTTATTGCTAGGATATTCTAAGTACCCTTTAGTAGCCCTACTAACAGTACACTCTTCGTTAAGTACTGTGGAGATGCTAGGACATCAACATTATTTTCCTCTTTACTGCTAGGATATTCTAAGTACCCTTAGTAGCTCTACTAACAGTACACTCTTCGTTAAGTACTGTGGAGATGCTAGGACATCAACATTATTTTCCTCTTTATTGCTAGGATATTCTAAGTACCCTTTAGTAGCCCTACTAACAGTACACTCTTCGTTAAGTACTGTGGAGATGCTAGGACATCAACATTATTTTCCTCTTTATTGCTAGGATATTCTAAGTACCCTTTAGTAGCCCTACCAACAGTACACTCTTCGTTAAGTACTGTAGAGATGCTAGGACATCAACATTATTTTCCTCTTTATTGCTAGGATATTCTAAGTACCCTTTAGTAGCCCTACTAACAGTACACTCTTCGTTAAGTACTGTGGAGATGCTAGGACATCAACATTATTTTCCTCTTTATTGCTAGGATATTCTAAGTACCCTTTAGTAGCCCTACTAACAGTACACTCTTCGTTAAGTACTGTGGAGATGCTAGGACATCAACATTATTTTCCTCTTTATTGCTAGGATATTCTAAGTACCCTTTAGTAGCTCTACTAACAGTACACTCTTCGTTAAGTACTGTGGAGATGCTAGGACATCAACATTATTTTCCTCTTTATTGCTAGGATATTCTAAGTACCCTTTAGTAGCCCTACTAACAGTACACTCTTCGTTAAGTACTGTGGAGATGCTAGGACATCAACATTATTTTCCTCTTTACTGCTAGGATATTCTAAGTACCCTTAGTAGCTCTACTAACAGTACACTCTTCGTTAAGTACTGTGGAGATGCTAGGACATCAGCATTATTTTCCTCTTTATTGCTAGGATATTCTAAGTACCCTTTAGTAGCCCTACTAACAGTACACTCTTCGTTAAGTACTGTGGAGATGCTAGGACATCAACATTATTTTCCTCTTTATTGCTAGGATATTCTAAGTACCCTTTAGTAGCTCTACTAACAGTACACTCTTCGTTAAGTACTGTGGAGATGCTAGGACATCAACATTATTTTCCTCTTTATTGCTAGGATATTCTAAGTACCCTTTAGTAGCTCTACTAACAGTACACTCTTCGTTAAGTACTGTGGAGATGCTAGGACATCAACATTATTTTCCTCTTTATTGCTAGGATATTCTAAGTACCCTTTAGTAGCTCTACTAACAGTACACTCTTCGTTAAGTACTGTGGAGATGCTAGGACATCAACATTATTTTCCTCTTTATTGCTAGGATATTCTAAGTACCCTTTAGTAGCCCTACTAACAGTACACTCTTCGTTAAGTACTGTGGAGATGCTAGGATATCAACAATATTTTCCTCTTTAGAAGAAAATTATTATACCTAACTTTAGTGATTATCTAGGAATTAAAAATTTCAAAACCAAATAGTAGTCTATGATAAATGGTAAATAAAATCTAGGGAAATCTGTAATATATCGGTTTCCAAATAAAAATACTTTATTTGTTGATAATCTATGGATGTGTCAATCTGGAATTTACAGTACCTAAAAAAATATCAAGTATTGAATATTCAAAATTACAGAATTCAGTATTAAATGCCGATATGAAAAATAATTGTTCCTATAAATTAGAGCTTTAGCAAAGTTTAAAATTATACTAGACTTTCTAATAAAGCATATACAATTTCTTATTTCGAAAAATATATTTTATCAATTCTCTGTAAACAAAATTGTTGGTAGAATGTTTGAATCCAACTTTTCTGTTGATTTTACTTAGCCGCAATGTACCTTGGACTGTAGGCCTTAATGGAAGGGTTTTTCCTTATTGAAATATACTTGCTTTCATACATTCACCTTAATAAAGACCGGTAAATGACATTTCAGTCAAACTTATTTTTTTCAAATTATTTTATTTATAACAGCGAAACATTGCATAACACAAACAGTGAATCAGCTGTTATTTCCAACAACGCCGGATTACAAAATGGCGGATTGTGTAATGAATCAAAACAATTTTACACAATGAGAAACATTATTTGGATGACGCAATCATGTCCAACATCAGGACATGTCGTGATTAAGACTCTGGCACCAAGGTAGGTCTTGTACATTGCGATTACAGCGTATTTCCTATCGTGTGAATGCCCCTCGCCGGAAAATATTAGAAAAGAACGGAAAAATTAAAACAAATGCTCAGTAACTTGAGCCATTCAAGTTCGTCCCCTTTCGCGCTCTGTCCTGTTGCACATTCAGAATAATCTCTTTCGGTAAGATGTAATTATAAAGCAAAATAATGACAAGTCGTTAATTTTTGAAAAAAATAACTTTTCACAAATATACAAAACAGAAAATGCTCTCCTAATAATATAGATTTCTATATCGTTCTCGACTTTAAGAACGTTAAACGGAAATGTGAACTTTTATTTACATAATTCTCTTACATTTAGATTCATTTATGTGCTCAGTTTTCCTACGCAGTTTGAACTTTTCGAGTTGCATCAACGCAGTCACGTGATTTAGCTTTGTGTTACGTCACGCCCTCATTAGTATTTTATTTCTTTTTCTAATAGTGGTAACGTAAATTCTTTAAAGTAACAGCCCTCAGGCCATATCGGCGTTTGACAGACAAGTAGAAGTCTTTCGAGCAAGGTATTCGAACATTATGGAACGTTCAAAGTAGGTAGGAAGACCGAACAGACAAAATATTAATGCGTTAGACAAAGAAAAATGTTCGGTTTGACAGCATTAACTCCTTTGGCATTAAAAGTAAAATGAGTGATCATGCAGAATACTACCAAATTTATTTTTCAGCTTTAAATAACACTCAGCTTTCGCTCTTTTTTCTGATTATCAAGTGATACAAGTTTTCATTTCTTTTTCCATCAATAATGGTTTTCTTTTCCTCTTTCGCTGTAGTTTTATTCTTTGTAGTTTTGATTTTTCTGTTCAGATACTTGTCTCCGATTATTATGTTACTCTCGTTGTCATTTCCCTTTCCATCAAAATTGTTTCTCTTTTCGCCTGCTAGTTCTTTTCATCTTTCGCTGTAGTTTTATTCTTTGTAGTTTTGATCTTTATCTTCAGATACGTTCATCCGAGAACTATGTTACACATGTTTTCATTTCCTTTTCCACCAGCATTGTCTTCCTTTTCGCCTCCCTCTGATACTCAGATTATGTTTCTGGTACTTTACAAGGAAGCTCCAATTCTTCTACGATTCATCGTCCTTTAATAATAGTGTAGAACTTTACTGTAGTAGAGAATATTGTAGTAATCTTTGATTAGATGGGAGATTATAACACCTAGCGAGTAACATTCTAACACAACTAGGAGCGAAGTGACGTCTTAGCAGCATTCTGACGCAACTTGCTTTCTTTTTAAGCGGTGTATATTTTTATTGCTCTAAAATTTTAGGTTTTTGTCCTTTCTACGCAAATTTTACGTACACTTTCAGTCCCCACTCACAAATTGAGAAGCGTTTCCCCCCCCCCCAACCCGTTTCTTCAGAAACTCAGTAGTGCATCAATCCTCTTCCTTCGAACACTCCATACCCACATCTCTAGTTGCCTAAAGCCTCGTACACACGAGAGCGTTTCAACGCAGGCTCCAACGCGCGTTTTGAAATACTAAAGAACAAATGTAAATGTACACATGCGATGGGCTAAAGTGTTATCTGACGCGCGTTGCAACGCTCTCATGTGTACGGTTATGTGTTATCTAACGCGCGTTGTGATGGGCGTTGCAACGCTCTCATGTATACGGTAATGTGTTATCTAACGCGCGTTGTGATGGGCGTTGCAACGCTCTCATGTGTACGGTAATATGTTATCTAACGCGCGTTGCAATGCACTCATGTGCACAGTTATGTGTTATCTAACGCGCGTTGTGATGGGGGTTGCAACGCTCTCATGTGTACGGTTATGTGTTATCTAACGCGCGTTGTGATGGGCGTTGCAACGCTCTCATGTGTACGGTAATGTGTTATCTGACGCGCGTGTTAACGCTCTTATGTGTACGGTTATGTGTTATCTAACGAGCGTTGTGATGCGCTTTGCAACGCTCTCATGTGTATTGATGCCTTGCAGTATTGGTAATAGGCAACACTGAAAGTGATCACGAACTCGAATCTTTCGGTACGAACCTTTATCAAGTACTATAGAAACATAAACCTTTTGAAAAAGAAATAAATTTGAAGTAGGTGCAAGTCGTACATTGTAAGCCTATTTGCTACAAGTTAGCCTACTCAAAGCAAAACATAACCTAAAAGTCATCTAATAATGAACAGCCTTTTTAATATTGACTCAGTTGATTACAATATGTTACCGCACACGAGGTTTATTCAGTCGATTCCATGTCAACATCGAACGTGCAACTTAGGCATGGAATCGTACCTACTCTCTACGGGGGTAAATGTGTGTGCGTTCCGTGTGTATTTTTATTGTAAGTGTACTTATCTGAGAGTTGGAAAACTATATCTTAAATGGGAAGCCAGTTACACTGAATGTAGGAAAGTACTAAACATATGGTCTCAATTCACTTGTCAATATATATATATATATATATATATATATATAATTTTCAGTTGTTAATAAAATATGTACTTTTTTCATCCACTCAAGTTCAAATAAATTTTTTTTAACTTGTAGTGGATGGCAATTGATGTTAATACAGTTTTTTCAAATACTAATTAATTAATTAAATTTAATTAATTCATTAATTTTAGGAACGTACCAGAGAAAAACGTTTTACAAAAGGGGCAAGTTATGCAATATAGTTATTTCGTCCAATTTGGTTTAAAATGATTTCATAAAACAACTGATTTTATGTTATAGATTTTGTGGTAGAACAGCTGTTTCAACGCATACGTTATGTTACTTCATTTATATTAATTGTAATTATTTAATAATTATTTAATTTAATTGTGAATTATTTAACTAAAATAAAATGTTTACTTATTGACCTAATTAGGAATTGACTTTAAACAATTTTGTGTTTATATTACTTGTTTTTGTTTTAGTTTTAAGGCGGCCAGACTAATATGACTATTGTCGCTGAAGAAGGGTTGTGAATGTAAAGAGGGATGAAGTAGGGACATGAATCCGCCTGGTACGGGATATCGGGAAGATATTACATCTCGCTTAGGCGTTCTACTTCGTTTGCCCGAAGTAATTCTGCCCTCAACAGAGGGGAAGAGAGCTGTCTACCGCTAAACCAAATTATTACATATTTAAAGTCATACGCTAATGAAAAATTTTAAAAATGAAAATTTTTAATAATTCTAGAAATAAAATCACTTAAATTAATCTTGACCATCTTTCCTTTACAGATTGAGTCAAAGATAAATATATTTACCGTTATAAGATGAAGTGTTTTGATTTTTCTGCAGTCATAAATATTCATTTTATAAACCGTTAGAGCAACAATGCAAGAGAGTAGATTTTCGAAATTTTCCTAGAAATAATAAACCAATCATATTTCTTTTAAATCAGATTGTAACGTATTTTTGAAAACTAGTATATATATTCTAAAAGTGCATGAACCTTGGCCAGAAAACTTTCGACACTGTCATTGTACGAACCTTTATACAATTCCCAGTATTGTTGATCAGCTGATTGCAGATTGGCAAGGCGGTGAATCCATGCAAAACCAACAATAGAGAATTATGTTTCATCAGGAAAAGTAAGAAAATGACACGAAGTTTACAAGTTATCAGAACAATCCCTTATTAACATTCATTCTTGATTAGATCTATATTTTTAAATAATTTACGTTTAAGCAGTGTAAACATAACTGTATTATAATTGAGGAGGCGACACTGCGACGGAGGGTGGCACAGGTTGTGTAATATGGAAAGGAACGCACCTGCTAGAAGAGGCGATGTCCGTCGGCAAACACTGAATTTAATTACAAATCTCAATACAGTATTGCGTTGACATTCCAAGGCTGCAACTTTGCACAATGATGCAATCGCGGGGCATCTCCCGAGATGTAACCAGGTCAGCAAGTCAAACCTAGTAAGGGAACGTAAACCAGAGAAGTAGCCTACAACTTATGGGCTTTATGGAATGCAAACAGTAGTGTTAGATACATGATTTGAACACCTTTTTTCTATTCCTTCAATTAGTTCATACTATTCTTATATAGGCTATATCTTGTTCAAATTTTCAATCATTAATCAAATACTTTTTATTCATCTAATCAAGTTCAAATACATTTTTTTAAACTTTTAGTTGATGACATTTGACGTTAGTACAGTTTCGTTAATTATTAATTTATTTATTAAATTTAACAATGAATTAATTTTAGCTTTATATGGGAGAAAAACTTTTCACAAAAGGGGCGTGGTATGCAATATGGTTATTTCGTCCCATTTGGCTTAAAATAAGTAATAATATGTGATTTTATAAAACAGCTGATTTTATGTTATAAGTTATGTAGTAGAACAGCTGTTTAACATATAAGTTATGTTACTTCATTTATATTAATAATAATGATTTAATAAAAGGTAACTAAAAATTTCTCTTTGTTGTCCTAAGTAGAAATTGACTTTCAAAAATGTTTTCAAATGTGTTTTTAGAACACAACTTATAATCTAAAAACAACATAACTTATATGCTAAGACTCGACATTTTATAAACAAGTTTTATATTGTCTAATTTATATATATTTTTTTTTTGTAACACGTTATTTTTAAGAGCTATTTGCAGAGGCACACAAATGAACTTAGGCCTACTTGTAAAATTAAAAATTTTAATTCACATCCTGCTTCGATACAATCCAATGAGACAGTACACGGGAGACTTGAGTTGCTAAACGGCTTATTTACCATTTAAAAAAGCAACCTTGAATGTTAAGATCAAGGCGAACTGACATAACAGGGAAAGGTGTAATATGGAACTAAAAGTTAAGGTAATAACTGTGTGGACAGAAATAGTTGTGGGTTAACCCGAGAACGGATACAGAATTTTCAAGGGCAAAATTATTGCAAACAATATCACCAGTAGAAAATTATCGCTTATGTTCGCGCTGAACAGGTTAAGCCGCGTTTACATTCCAGTTCGTAACATTTTAGGTATGAAACAGAAAAGTTGTAAACAAGCTATTTTTGCGTTCTGAAGTATTTAAAACTTTTTATTTAGGCCAGTGTATTCAAGATGTGGAGAGTGACGGACGTAGTTGCAGCTGAAAGTGATTGTTATATTTTGGCTGCACTAAATACAGCCACAAGAATACACTGGGTAAGACCGTCTCTACGACCAAGAACCAGATATAGTGGCAGAGCTCGTTTAGCACATCTGAACAGGGAGATATTCATCTACTGTCAGAAGTATTCCGAACAGATAGCAATGTTTTTAACAAAATTTGATAATGGCATGCAGTCATGTTGAACATTTAATTCTTCAGACAGGCATCAGCTATAAATAATAGATGGTCAGATGAAAGAGGCAAGCGCAGGGAGGAGGAGAGAGAGTTTGTAACTTTTGTCCAAATTTGAGTTTCAAACAAAGATCAAAGGAAGTATCAAAGCATCAATATTTTACCAAAAACTAATGGAAACTAATGGAAATTCTGTTAACAACTCGAAGATTTTGTATAAAACTATCAAAACTTCCCACAAATTTACAAAGTGTATTTCGAAAAATTTCAAACTTTCTTCAAAAGTTCGGAATAGTGCTGTTCTATTCATTCGGCCTCAGGTAGAATAAAGAATGACGGATTTCGTTGAAGAAACTAATCAAAAGATAGGGAAAACCTGACGCTCGGACGTTCAACTTAATCATAATTAATTCTGGTAGTACTATGGAAACTGCCTGTGATTGGAGTCTTATCTCGCCACGATTTCGGAGTAGAAGACTGGGTCTTACAGTGAGGGCGTTTACTCTGAAGTAACAATTAATCATGATCCGACCACGACAGGGATGTCCTTAGTCACCAGTCTTATCTCATCCCAGTGACGGACTGGAGACACGCCAAGGCCTTACAGTGCGAACGTTTCCTCTGAAGTAATACTGTATCCGAACGCGACAGGGCTGTCCTTAGTCACCAATCTTGTCCCATCCCAGTGACGGACTGGAGACACGCCTAGGCCTTACAGTGAGAACGTTTCCTCTGAAGTAATACTGTATTTACTCGCGACAGGGCTGTAGTTAGTCACCAGGCTTGTCTCATCCCAGTGACGGACTGGAGACACTCCTAGGCCTTACAGTGAGAACGTTTCCTCTGAAATAATACTGTATCCGCCCGCGACAGGGCTGTCCTTAGTCACCAGTCTTGTCTCAACCCTGTGACGGACTGGAGACACGCCTAGGCCTTACAGTGAGAACGTTTCCTCTGAAGTAATACTGTATCCGCCCGTGACAGGACTGTCCTTAGTCACCAATCTTGTCCCATCCCAGTGACGGACTGGAGACACGCCTAGGCCTTGCAGTGAGAACGTTTCCTCTGAAGTAATACTGTATCCGCCCGCGACAGGACTATCCTTAGTCACCAATCTTGTCCCATCCCAGTGACGGACTGGAGATACGCCATGGCCTTACAGTGAGAACGTTTCCTCTGAAGTAATACTGTATCCGCTCGCGACAGTGCTGTCCTTAGTCACCAGTCTTGTGAAGGACTGAAGACTCGCCTAGGCTTTACAGTGAGAACGTTTCCTCTGAAGTAATACTGTATCCGCTCGTGACAGGGCTGTCCTTAGTCACCAGTCTTGTGAAGGACTGAAGACACGCCTAGGCCTTACAGTGAGACCGTTTCCTCTGAAGTAATACTGTATCCGCATGCGACAGGGCTGTCCTTAGTCAACAATCTTGTCCCATCCCAGTGACGGACTGGAGACACGCCTAGGCCTTACAGTGAGAACGTTTCCTCTGAAGTAATACTGTATTTACTCGCGACAGGGCTGTAGGTAGTCAATAGGCTTGTCTCATCCCAGTGACGGACTGGAGACACTCCTAGGCCTTACAGTGAGAACGTTTCCTCTGAAGTAATACTGTATCCGCCCGCGACAGGGCTGTCCTTAGTCACCAGTCTTGTCTCATCCCTGTGACGGACTGGAGACACGCCTAGGCCTTACAGTGAGAACGTTTCCTCGGAAGTAATACTGTATCCGCTCGCGACAGGGCTGTCCTTAGTCACCAGTCTTGTCCCATCCCAGTGACGGACTGGAGACACGCCAAGGCCTCACAGTGAGAACGTTTCCTCTGAAGTAATACTGTATCCGAACGCGACAGGGCTGTCCTTAGTCACCAATCTTGTCCTATCCCAGTGACGGACTGGAGACACGCCTAGGCCTTATAGTGAGAACGTTTCCTCTGAAGTAATACTGTATTTACTCGCGACAGGGCTGTAGTTAGTCACCAGGCTTGTCTCATCCCTGTGACGGACTGGAGACACGCCTAGGCCTTACAGTGAGAACGTTTCCTCTGAAGTAATACTGTATCCGCCCGCGACAGGACTGTCCTTAGTCACCAATCTTGTCCCATCCCAGTGACGGACTGGAGACACGCCATGGCCTTACAGTGAGAACGTTTCCTCTGAAGTAATACTGTATCCGCCCGCGACAGGACTGTCCTTAGTCAACAATCTTGTCCCATCCCAGTGACGGACTGGAGACACGCCATGGCCTTACAGTGAGAACGTTTCCTCTGAAGTAATACTGTATCCGCTCGTGACAGGGCTGTCCTTAATCACCAGTCTTGTGAAGGACTGAAGACACGCCTAGGCCTTACAGTGAGACCGTTTCCTCTGAAGTAATACTGTATCCGCCCGCGACAGGGCTGTCCTTAGTCACCAATCTTGTCCCATCCCAGTGACGGACTGGAGACACGCCTAGGCCTTACAGTGAGAACGTTTCCTCTGAAGTAATACTGTATTTACTCGCGACAGGGCTGTAGGTAGTCAATAGGCTTGTCTCATCCCAGTGACGGACTGGAGACACTCCTAGGCCTTACAGTGAGAACGTTTCCTCTGAAGTAATACTGTATCCGCCCGCGACAGGGCTGTCCTTAGTCACCAGTCTTGTCTCATCCCTGTGACGGACTGGAGACACGCCTAGGCCTTACAGTGAGAACGTTTCCTCGGAAGTAATACTGTATCCGCTCGCGACAGGGCTGTCCTTAGTCACCAGTCTTGTGAAGGACTGAAGACACGCCTAGGCCTTACAGTGAGACCGTTTCCTCTGAAGTAATATTGTATCCGCCCGCGACAGGGCTGTCCTTAGTTACCAATCTTGTCCCATCCCAGTGACGGACTGGACACACGCCTAGGCCTTACTGTGAGAACGTTTCCTCTGAAGTAATACTGTATCCGCCCGCGACAGGGCTGTTCTTAGTCACCAATCTTGCCCCATCCCAGTGACGGACTGGAGACACGCCTAGGCCTTACAGTGAGAACGTTTCCTCTGAAGTAATACTGTATTTACTCGCGACAGGGCTGTAGTTAGTCACCAGGCTTGTCTCATCCCAGTAACGGACTGGAGACACTCCTAGGCCTTACAGTGAGAACGTTTCCTCTGAAGTAATACTGTATCCGCCCGCGACAGGACTGTCCTTAGTCACCAGTCTTGTCTCATCCCTGTGACGGACTGGAGACACGCCTAGGCCTTACAGTGAGAACGTTTCCTCTGAAGTAATACTGTATTCGCCCGCGACAGGACTGTCCTTAGTCACCAATCTTGTCCCATCCCAGTGACGGACTGGAGACACGCCTAAGCCTTACAGTGAGAACGTTTCCTCTGAAGTAATACTGTATCCGCCCGCGACAGGACTGTCCTTAGTCACCAATCTTGTCCCATTCCAGTGACGGACTGGAGACACGCCTTGGCCTTACAGTGAGAACGTTTCCTCTGAAGTAATACTGTATCCGCTCGCGACAGGGCTGTCCTTAGTCACCAGTCTTGTGAAGGACTGAAGACTCGCCTAGGCTTTACAGTGAGAACGTTTCCTCTGAAGTAATACTGTATCCGCTCGCGACAGGGCTGTCCTTAGTCACCAGTCTTGTGAAGGACTGAAGACACGCCTAGGCCTTACAGTGAGACCGTTTCCTCTGAAGTAATATTGTATCCGCCCGCGACAGGGCTGTCCTTAGTCACCAATCTTATCCCATCCCAGTGACGGACTGGAGACACGCCTAGGCCTTACAGTGAGAACGTTTCCTCTGAAGTAATACTGTATCCGCCCGCGACAGGGCTGTAGGTAGTCAATAGGCTTGTCTCATCCCTGTGACGGACTGGAGACACGCCTAGGCCTTACAGTGAGAACGTTTCCTCTGAAGTAATACTGTATCCGCCCGCGACAGGGCTGTCCTTAGTCACCAGTCTTGTCTCATCCCTGTGACGGACTGGAGACACGCCTAGGCCTTACAGTGAGAACGTTTCCTAGGAAGTAATACTGAATCCGCCTTCGACAGGGCTGTCCTTAGTCACCAGTCTTGTGAAGGACTGAAGACACGCCTAGGCCTTACAGTGAGACCGTTTCCTCTGAAGTAATATTGTATCCGCCCGCGACAGGGCTGTCCTTAGTTACCAATCTTGTCCCATCCCAGTGACGGACTAGACACACGCCTAGGCCTTACTGTTAGAACGTTTCCTCTGAAGTAATACTGTATCCGCCCGCGACAGGGCTGTTCTTAGTCACCAATCTTGCCCCATCCCAGTGACGGACTGGAGACACGCCTAGGCCTTACAGTGAGAACGTTTCCTCTGAAGTAATACTGTATTTACTCGCGACAGGGCTGTAGTTAGTCACCAGGCTTGTCTCATCCCAGTGACGGACTGGAGACACTCCTAGGCCTCACAGTGAGAACGTTTCCTCTGAAGTAATACTGTATCCGCCCGCGACAGGGCTGTCCTTAGTCACCAATCTTGCCCCATCCCAGTGACGGACTGGAGACACGCCTAGGCCTTACAGTGAGAACGTTTCCTCTGAAGTAATACTGTATTTACTCGCGACAGGGCTGTAGTTAGTCACCAGGCTTGTCTCATCCCTGTGACGGACTGGAGACACTCCTAGGCCTTACAGTGAGAACGTTTCTTCTGAAGTAATACTGTATCCGCCCGCGACAGGACTGTCCTTAGTCACCAATCTTGTCCCATCCCAGTGACGGACTGGAGACACGCTTTGGCCTTACAGTGAGAACGTTTCCTCTGAAGTAATACTGTATCCGCTCGCGACAGGGCTGTCCTTAGTCACCAGTCTTGTGAAGGACTGAAGACTCGCCTAGGCTTTACAGTGAGAACGTTTCCTCTGAAGTAATACTGTATCCGCTCGCGACAGGGCTGTCCTTAGTCACCAGTCTTGTGAAGGACTGAAGACACGCCTAGGCCTTACAGTGAGACCGTTTCCTCTGAAGTAATATTGTATCCGCCCGCGACAGGGCTGTCCTTAGTCACCAATCTTGTCCCATCCCAGTGACGGACTGGAGACACGCCTAGGCCTTACAGTGAGAACGTTTCCTCTGAAGTAATACTGTATCCGCCCGCGACAGGGCTGTCCTTAGTCACCAATCTTGCCCCATCCCAGTGACGGACTGGAGACACGCCTAGGCCTTACAGTGAGAACGTTTCCTCTGACGTAATACTGTATCCGCTCGCGACAGGTCTGTCCTTAGTCACCAGTCTTGTGAAGGACTGAAGACTCGCCTAGGCCTTACAGTGAGAACGTTTCCTCTGAAGTAATACTGTATCCGCTCGCGACAGGGATGTCCTTAGTCACCAGTCTTGTGAAGGACTGAAGACACGCCTAGGCCTTACAGTGAGAACGTTTCCTCTGAAGTAATACTGTATCCGCTCGCGACAGGGCTGTCCCAGTCACCAGTCTTTTCTCATCCCAGTGACGGACTGGAGATACCTGAAGACCTTACATAGAATACGTTTCCTCTGTATTTACAATGAATCATGATCCGACCGCGACAGGGCTGTCCTTAGTCAAGAGTCTTGTCTCATCCCAGTGAAGGACTGAAGACACGCCTAGGCCTTACAGTGCGAACGTTTCCTCTGAAGTAATACTGTATCTGCTCGCGATAGGGCTGTCCTTAGTCACCAGTCTTGTCTCATCCCAGTGAAGGACTGAAGACACGCCTAGGCCTTATAGTGAGAACGTTTCCTCTGAAATAACACTGTATTTACTCGCGACAGGGCTGTCCCTAGTCACCAGTCTTGTCCCATCCCAGTGACGGACTGGAGATACCTGAAGACCTTACATAGAATACGTTTCCTCTGTAATGACAATGAATCATGATCCGACTGCGACAGGCCTGTCCATAGTCCCCACAAAGTTGTCTCATCTCAGTGAAGGACTGGAGATACCTGAAGACCTTACATAGAATACGTTTCCTCTGTAATGACAATGAATCATGATCTGACTGCGACAGGCCTGTCCATAGTCCCCACAAAGTTGTCTCATCTCAGTGAAGGACTGGAGACAAGTCTAGACCCCACACTGAGAACTTTTTTTCTCTAGTAATACGATGGGGTTGTGACAACTAGAGGAGTCAATTTCATAATGTGAACAAGAGAATAAGTTTTTTTCACGGCCAGCTTGTTCTGTATGGCTTGTGTAAATGATATACAAGGAATCAATATTGCATGGCAAGATTGTACGTAAATGAAAGTTATTAAGTACGTGATCCAAGTACAAATAGAAGCTTACAAGCACGGTTTTGACAGTAACGCTTTCCCCTGTTGTATTTAGCTTTAGTTGAGTTAGCCTGTTGTAAAAGTAATTCCTGGAAATTTAGATAATTTTTTTGAAGAAAAGGTTAGATATAATAAAATAATCACTGGGAATATTTAGATTGCTTTAAAGTGCATAGATACGTTAATTTAAAATGAACATTTGTTATTACTGCTTAAAAATATGTTTTATTACCTAGGGACATCTGTCTGCAGACAAGTTTAAAAGAAGGCAATGAAAATGTGGTATTATAAACCTCGTCAGTGTTTTCGTGTTGCAACACGAAACACACTGCTGCCTTAAAACAATTTGAGCGCTGCTGTTTGATTGCCTTAAACAATGTTGTCGTTCTCCTTTAAACTATTGTTACACTGGCGTATTATTGCCTGAAACAAACAATGTTATCGTTGTCCCTTGAACAATGGAACGCCGCTGTTTTTTTCCTTCAACAGTGTTGTCGTTGATCCTTTAACTATTGGAACGCCTCCATTTTATTTCTTTAAACAGTGTCGTTGTGCCTTAAGCTATTGAAACGCTGCCGTTTTATTTCATCAAACAGTGTTGACGTTACGTCTTAAACTATTGGAACACCGTTGTTTTATTTCTTTAAACAGTGTTGTCGTTGTGCCTTGAACTATTGGAACACCGATGTATTATTACCTTAAACAGTATCAATCGGAACGCCGCTATTACATTTCTTTAAACAGTAATCTCGTTATGTCTTAATTACTGTCTCGTTATGTAATAAACTACTGGAACTCCCGCTGATTTATTGCCTTAAACAGTTTTATCGTTCTTCCTTGAACAGTGTTGTCGTTGTGCCTTAAACATTGTTGCCGTTGTGTCTTGAACTATTGGAACACCGATGTATTATTACCTTAAACAGTATCAATCGGAACGCCGCTATTACATTTCTTTAAACAGTAATCTCGTTATGTCTTAATTACTGTCTCGTTATGTAATAAACTACTGGAACTCCCGCTGATTTGTTGCCTTAAACAGTTTTATCGTTCTTCCTTGAACAGTGTTGTCGTTGTGCCTTAAACATTGTTGCCGTTGTGCCTTGAACTATTGGAACACCGATGTATTATTACCTTAAACAGTATCAATCGGAACGCCGCTATTACATTTCTTTAAACAGTAATCTCGTTATGTCTTAATTACTGTCTCGTTATGTAATAAACTACTGGAACTCCCGCTGATTTATTGCCTTAAACAGTTTTATCGTTCTTCCTTGTCGTTGTGCCTTAAACTATTGGAACGCCGCTGTATTATTTCCTTAAACAGTATTGTCGTTGTTCCTTAAACAGTGGTGTCGTTGTGCCTTAAAATAATGGAACGCCGCTGTATTATTTCCTTAAACAGTATAGTCGTTCCTTAAACAGTGTTGCCGGTGTGCCTTAAACTACTGGAACTCCGCTGATTTATTGCCTTAAACAGTATCAAGCGGAACGCCGCTATTACATTTCTTTAAACAGTAATCTCGTTATGTCTTAAACTATTGGAGCGCCGCTGTTTTATTTTCCTATACAGTATTGTCATTGTGCCTCAAACTATTTAACGCCGCTGTTTTATTTCCCTAAACAGTATTGTCATTGTGCCTCAAACTATTTAACGCCGCTGTTTTATTTCCTTCAATAGTGTTGTCGTTGTTCCCTAAACAATCGTAACGCCGTTGTATTATTTCTTTAAACTGTGTAATCGTTGTCCCTTGAGCTATTGGAACGCCGCTATTGTATTGCCTTTAACAGTATAGTCGTTGTACCTCAAAGTAATTGAACGATGCTGATTTATTTCCTTAAACAGTGTTGTCGTTGTGCCACTAAACTAATGACATGCTGCTGATTTAAGGCCTTAAACAGTGTTTTCGTTGTCCCTTAAACTATTAGACCATCGTTGTTTAATTTCGTTAAACAGTGTTGTTGTTGTGCTACTAAACTAATGACAGCGCGCTGATTTATTTCGTTAAACAGTGTTGTCATTATGTGTTAAACTATTAGACCATCGCTGTTTAATTTCGTTAAACAGTTTTATCGTTGTGCCACTAAACTAATGACATGCCACTGGTTTCTTGTCTTAAACAGTGTTGTCGTTGTGCCTTAACTAATGGAACACCGTTGCTTTATTTCCATTAAACTATTGGAACGCCCCTGTTTTATTGCCATTAAAAGAGTTGTCATTTCGGCTTAAACTAATGAAATGACGCTGATTTATTGCCATAAACAGTGTTGTCGTCGTGCCTCAAACTATTAGAACGCTTCTGATTTATTGCCTTAAACAGTGCTTTCGTCGTGCCTTAAACTACTGGAACGCCGCTGTTTAATTGCCTTAAACAGTGTTCTCGTTGTGCCTTAAACTAATAGAATTCCACTGATTTATTGCCTTAAACAGTGTTGTCGTTGAGCCTCAAATTATTAGAACGACCCTGCTTTATTTCCTTAAACAGTGTTGTCGTCGTGCCTTGAACTATTGGATCGCCGCTGTTGTATTGCCTTAAACAGTGTTGTCGTTGTGGCTTAAACAATTCTAACGCTGCTATTATATTTGTTTAAACAGTATTATCATTATGTCTTAAACTATTGAAACGCTGCCGCTTTATTACCCTAAACAGTGTTGTCGTTGTGCCTAAAACTAATGAAACGCTACTGTTTTATTGCTTAAACCGTGTTGTCGTTGTGCCCTTAACTATTGGAACGCAGCTGTTTTATTTCCTTAAACAGCGTGGTTCTCCCTTGAACTATTGGAACGCCACTTATTTATTGTCTTAAAGAGTGTTGTCGTTATCGCTTAAACTAATAACGCGCCGCTGCTTCATTACCCTAAACAGTCTGGTTTTCCCTTGAACTATTGAGGACGCCACTGTTTTATTGCCTTTAATATTGTTTAGTCGTTGTGCCCTTAACTACTGGAACGCCTCTGATTTAACTCCTTAAACACCCTGGGTTTTCCCTTAAACTATTGGAACACCGCTGCTTTACTTCCTTAAACCGTCTGGTTTTCCCTTGAACTAATGAAACGCCGCCGTTTTTTTTTTTTGCCTTAAACAGTTTTATCGTTGTGGCCTTAACTAATAGAACGCCGCTGCTTTACTTCCTTAAACAGTGTGGGTTTCCCTTGAACTATTAACACACCGCTGTTTTTTTTTGTCTTAAACAATTTTGTCGTTGTGGCTTAACTATTACAACGCCGCTGCTTTATTTCGTTAACAGTGTGGTTTTCCCTTGAACTAATGAAACACTGCTGTTTTTTTTTTGCTTAAACAGTTTTCTCGTTGTGGCGTTGACTATTGGAACACCGCTGCTTTACTTCCTTAAACAGTCTGGTTTTCCCTTTAACTATTGAAACGCCGCTGCTTTTTTTTTTTTTGCCTTAAACAGTGTTGTCGTTGTGCCCTTGATTATTTGAACACCGCTGGTATACTTCCTAAAACAGCGTGGTTTTCCCTTGAACTATTGAAACGCCGCTGTTTTTTGCCTTAAACAGTTTTATCGTTGTAGCCTTAACTATTTGAACGCCGCTGCTTTTTTTCCTTGAACGGTGTGGTTTTCCCTTGAACTATTGAAACACCGCTGTTTTTTTGTCTTGAACAGTTTTGTCGTTGTGGCCTTAACTATTGGAACGCCGCTGCTTTATTTCCTTAAACAGTGTGGTTCTCCCTTGAACTATTGGGACGCCGCTGTTTTATTGCCTTCAACAGTGTTCTCGATGTGCCTTAAACTAATGGAATTCCACTGATTTATTGCCTTAAACAGTGTTGGCGTCGTGCCTATAACTATTGGAACGCCGCTGTTTTCTTGCCTTAAACAGTTTTCTCGTTCGGCCTTAAACTAATGGAATTCCATAGATTTATTGCCTTAAACAGTGCTGTCGTCGTGCCTTAAACTATTGCAACGCCGCTGTTTTATTTCGTTAAACAGTCTGGTTTTCCCTTGAACTATTGAGACACTGCTGTTTTTTTTTGGCTTAAACAGTTTTGTCGTTGTGGCGTTGACTATTGGAACACCGCTGCTTTACTTCCTTAAACAGTCTGGTTTTCCCTTTAACTATTGAAACGCTGTTTTTTTTGCCTTAAACAGTGTTGTCGTTGTGCCCTTGATTATTTGAACACCGCTGGTATACTTCCTAAAAAAGCGTGGTTTTCCCTTGAACTATTGAAACGCCGCTGTTTTTTGCCTTAAACAGTTTTGTCGTTGTAGCCTTAACTATTTGAACGCCGCTGCTTTTCTTCCTTGAACAGTGTGGTTTTCCCTTGAACTATTGAAACGCCGCTGTTTTTTTGTCTTAAACAGTGTTCTCGATGTGGCCCTAACTATTGGAACGCCGCTGCTTTATTTCCTTAAACAGTGTGGCTCTCTTTTGAACTACTGGGACGCCGCTGTTTTATTGCCTTCAACAGTGTTCTCAATGTGCCTTAAACTAATGGAATTCCACTGATTTATTGCCTTAAACAGTGTTGGCGTCGTGCCTGAAACTATTGGAACGCCGCTGTTTTCTTGCCTTAAACAGTTTGCTCGTCGTGCCTTAAACTATTGGAACGCCGCTTATTTATTGCTTTAAGCAGTGTTGTCGTTTTGCCCTTAACTATTGGAACGCCTCTGATTTAACTCCTTAAACAGCCTGGGTTTTCCCTTAAACTAATGGAACTATGCCGCTGCTTCATTACCCTAAACAGTCTGGTTTTCCCTTGAACTATTGGAACGCCACTGTTTTATCCCCTTTAACAGTGTTGTCGTTGTACCCTTAACTATTAGAACGCCTCTGATTTAACTCCTTAAACAGCCTGGGTTTTTCCTTAAACTAATGGAACTATGCCGCTGCTTCATTACCCTAAACAGTCTGGTTTTCCCTTGAACTATTGGAACGCCACTGTTTTATCGCCTTTAACAGTGTTGTCGTTGTACCCTTAACTATTAGAACGCCTCTGATTTAACTCCTTAAACAGCCTGGGGTTTTCCTTAAACTAATGGAACTATGCCGCTGCTTCATTACCCTAAACAGTCTGGTTTTCCCTTGAACTATTGGAACGCCACTGTTTTATCGCCTTTAACAGTGTTGTCGTTGTACCCTTAACTATTAGAACGCCTCTGATTTAACTCCTTAAACAGCCTGGGTTTTCCCTTAAACTAATGGAACTATGCCGCTGCTTCATTACCCTAAACAGTCTGGTTTTCCCTTGAACTATTGGAACGCCACTGTTTTATCGCCTTTAACAGTGTTGTCGTTGTACCCTTAACTATTAGAACGCCTCTGATTTAACTCCTTAAACAGCCTGGGTTTTCCCTTAAACTAATGGAACTATGCCGCTGCTTCATTACCCTAAACAGTCTGGTTTTCCCTTGAACTATTGGAACGCCACTGTTTTATCGCCTTTAACAGTGTTGTCGTTGTACCCTTAACTATTAGAACGCCTCTGATTTAACTCCTTAAACAGCCTGGGTTTTTCCTTAAACTAATGGAACTATGCCGCTGCTTCATTACCCTAAACAGTCTGGTTTTCCCTTGAACTATTGGAACGCCACTGTTTTATCGCCTTTAACAGTGTTGTCGTTGTACCCTTAACTATTAGAACGCCTCTGATTTAACTCCTTAAACAGCCTGGGTTTTCCCTTAAACTAATGGAACTATGCCGCTGCTTCATTACCCTAAACAGTCTGGTTTTCCCTTGAACTATTGGAACGCCACTGTTTTATCGCCTTTAACAGTGTTGTCGTTGTACCCTTAACTATTAGAACGCCTCTGATTTAACTCCTTAAACAGCCTGGGTTTTTCCTTAAACTAATGGAACTATGCCGCTGCTTCATTACCCTAAACAGTCTGGTTTTCCCTTGAACTATTGGAACGCCACTGTTTTATCGCCTTTAACAGTGTTGTCGTTGTACCCTTAACTATTAGAACGCCTCTGATTTAACTCCTTAAACAGCCTGGGGTTTTCCTTAAACTAATGGAACTATGCCGCTGCTTCATTACCCTAAACAGTCTGGTTTTCCCTTGAACTATTGGAACGCCACTGTTTTATCGCCTTTAACAGTGTTGTCGTTGTACCCTTAACTATTAGAACGCCTCTGATTTAACTCCTTAAACAGCCTGGGTTTTCCCTTAAACTAATGGAACTATGCGGCTGCTTCATTACCCTAAACAGTCTGGTTTTCCCTTGAACTATTGGAACGCCACTGTTTTATCGCCTTTAACAGTGTTGTCGTTGTACCCTTAACTATTAGAACGCCTCTGATTTAACTCCTTATACAGCCTGGGTTTTTCCTTAAACTAATGGAACACCGCTGCTTTATTTCCTTAAACAGTCTGGTTTTCCCTTGAACTAATGAAACGCCGCTGTTTTTTTTGCCTTAAACAGTGTTATCGTTGTGCCTTAAACTATTGGAACACCGCAGATTTATTTACTTAAACAGTTTAGTTTTCCCTTGAACTACTGGAACGTCGCTGTTTTATTGCCTTAAACAGTGTTGTCGTTGTGTCTTGAAGTATCGTTTTAGAAATGTCAAATTTTTTTTATTGTAATATTTAACCGGAAACGTCTGATAATTTACTTCCAAACCACAGACGGTGAATATAACTATTCACGGAGGCAATTTGTGGTCGGGGCACGCGTACGTAACTGCCACAACACATTGCCCAACATTTCAACTGACCTTCAACGGGTTACAGCCAGCTGATTGGACTATAAAATGGCACAGCATATCATATAGCGACCTGATAATTGACGGCTCGTCCAAACTTGTTCTTCTCGGTTGTGTTTTTGTCTGCAGTAAAGAAATTCCTTTGTTCCAGAACGACCTGAATCACCAAAAACAACGAATGGCTTTGTCAATTTACCAACTTAATTCTATTGTAAAGTTAACAAAGGAACTATTACGTAAAGCAAACGTAATGGTATTGTGTTTTATGTAACACCTTTTCGCAATATATAATAAATGTTGTGTTTAAACGTTTTTTTAAAAAACATTTTAATGCAAATTATATTGTTAGATAATATTTTTAATACAAATATCTACAAATACAGATGACGAAAACGGCTTGACTTTGCTGGGAAGAGCTGAATATATGGACAGAGGGCGAATATATATAGAACGAATTTTGAACATAAATGTTAAATTAAAATGTGAATATTGGTGACTATAACTATCAACTGCTACAAAACACATCTGCCTTTGCTAATTCATCAACTATCAACGGCTGCAAAACACGTATGGCTTTGTTAATGCATCAACTACCAATGGCTACAAAACACATCTGCCTTTGCCAATGCATCACTATCAACGGATACAAAACACGTATGCCTTTGTTAATGGATCAGCTATCAACGGCTACAAAACACACCTGCCTTTGCTAATCCATCAACTATCAACGGCTACAAAACACATCTACCTTTGCTAATCCATCAACTATCAACGGCTACAAAACACACCTGCCTTTGCTAATCCATCAACTATCAACGGCTACAAAACACATCTACCTTTGCTAATCCATCAACTATCAACGGCTACAAAACACACCTGCCTTTGCTAATCCATCAACTATCAACGGCTACAAAACACATCTACCTTTGCTAATCCATCAACTATCAACGGCTACAAAACACACCTGCCTTTGCTAATCCATCAACTATCAACGGCTACAAAACACATCTGCCTTTGCTAATTCATCAACTATCAACGGCTGCAAAACACGTATGGCTTTGTTAATGCATCAACTACCAATGGCTACAAAACACATCTGCCTTTGCCAATGCATCACTATCAACGGATACAAAACACGTATGCCTTTGTTAATGGATCAGCTATCAACGGCTACAAAACACATCTACCTTTGCTAATCCATCAACTATCAACGGCTACAAAACACACCTGCCTTTGCTAATCCATCAACTATCAACGGCTACAAAACACATCTACCTTTGCTAATCCATCAACTATCAACGGCTACAAAACACACCTGCCTTTGCTAATCCATCAACTATCAACGGCTACAAAACACATCTGCCTTTGCCAATGCATCACTATCAACGGCTACAAAACACACCTGCCTTTGCTAATCCATCAACTATCAACGGCTACAAAACACATCTGCCTTTGCTAATTCATCAACTATCAACGGCTGCAAAACACGTATGGCTTTGTTAATGCATCAACTACCAATGGCTACAAAACACATCTGCCTTTGCCAATGCATCACTATCAACGGATACAAAACACGTATGCCTTTGTTAATGGATCAGCTATCAACGGCTACAAAACACATCTACCTTTGCTAATCCATCAACTATCAACGGCTACAAAACACACCTGCCTTTGCTAATCCATCAACTATCAACGGCTACAAAACACATCTACCTTTGCTAATCCATCAACTATCAACGGCTACAAAACACACCTGCCTTTGCTAATCCATCAACTACCAACGGCTACAAAACACATCTGCCTTTGCCAATGCATCACTATCAACGGCTACAAAACACACCTGCCTTTGCTAATCCATCAACTATCAACGGCTACAAAACACATCTACCTTTGCCAATGCATCATCTATCAACGGCTACAAAACACATTTGTCTTTGCTAATTCGTCACCTTGTCCGTAGCAAGTAAAATCCTCTCACAATTTCATTTCAGATTACGGCCGAAGGACTAGGGCTTATGGCCCTTGAAAACCATTCTATTGTCTTTGAAAAAAATTCTTTAAATTTAATAGACGATAATCCCTTTCTGGTAATGACCTAAAACCCCCAAAAATACCCAGAATAAAGATAACATTGTTGAGTAACATAGTTACCACACACGACAAGTTGTCAAACCACCGCAGAACGATGCCCGTCCGACTGACAATCCCACTAACCTCAATATGAAGTCCTCTCAACAAACCTGACGCAAACACTTTTTCTGAAGCAAGGTTTTTGTTAGTTTGTTGAGATTTGCGTCACTTCTAACAGGCTTGAACTGTCGGAGGACTTTAGACTGGTTAAACTGAACGTTGTCATGGTTACTGTACGACTTGTACAACGTACATAAGGAAGAGAAGACATTTTGGGATCCACTCAAAATGGTTTGCTAATTTTTGCCTCACTTCTAGCTGGCTTGTATTGTGGGAGGACAACCGACTAACGTAATTGGTTTAACTGAATCTTGCCCGAGAATGCAGGATTTTATATAGCGTGCACAAGAAAAGTAAAGTTATTTTTAGGTTAGCTCAAAGGGTTAGTAGCTGTAGTAAAATGCAAAAAAAATTAATGCACTTAGCCAATACCTAGATACTACCTTTCAGTGACGAAGCGTGATAAAATACGTCTATCAAGCCATCGTTAACAAAGACGTCCTGGTCAGTCGGCAATTCCCCATTATATTACAAAACCTTTAATGATTATTCTGCCGTTTGATAATAATAAATGCTAGTGATAAGTGTTTAACTTATAATTATATTTTATTTTTAAAATTAATTTTTTAAATATATTAAAAAGCAACTTATTGAACTAAATTAATGAACTTATATACTTTATTTTTACATGAACTTGATTCTTCGATTTTCCAAAGTGAACTTGTGGATAATATAATACTTAAAAGTCTTCACCTACTTTAATTTTTCCAAGAGCTTTTTTCCAGTCGGTTGTAATGACAGATTGGTCATTCGCTCTTCTTGTTTGGATCTCTTGTACATATGAGTTCTTTTAAGCATTAGTTGCCGATATCATGCAGATAATCATAGCTAAGCGGAATACTTCATAAAAAGCATTTTGTAAATGTTTTTCGTGTGAAAACTCTATTTACTTCCGAGAATTTTTCTTGAAAAGTACAGTTCTATACACAATTAGTCCGTATTTAAGTTTATGCTGCTCAAAAATAGTACAAGTTTTATGAAACAGAAACAATTAATTCACAGGAATGAGGTTATCTTCAGAAAATCCTTAAACTATTGTAAAATTAAAAGTTAAATACTGTAAATTTTTTGATGACGAGAAGCGTCTTTCAAGTTACCTAAAATTTGTCAATATTTCGTAGTCTTCTGTTAGATACTACTAGACGTGACCTATGCCGACTACCGAGGAAAACCGGAAAGAGCCGAGCGTAAAGTCAACAGATGATTTGCCATGGTTAACACTTACAGAATATTTGGTTGTAGATGTGGTCTCAAGGCAGAGGCAACACTGAATTAGATGCGCTGACATCAGATAATCCACTGTTTACTAATGGCCATTTCCCCTTCTTTATTACGACGACTTATTGACGATTTTTGGTATTTTATGACTCTAATTTTTCCGTTTTTAAAAATATATAATTTTCAATTTGAAAAGTTTTTGTTAGTCATCGATACATCTCTATAGATGACCGCATTTCTCACCACTGTAGCTGATAATTACAAGTACATAAGTATGTCTAAATAAATTTCTTTTCATAACAGAAGAAAAACTACGAAATTATAGTGTTATTTATGTTTTTTTTATATAGTTTTAAGTTTTCCTTCTTGTTCTTCAAGTAATAATTTCTAAGGGGCTTGTTGCAAATAGTAAACCTTCAGGTAAGGTTGGACTAGCTACAAGTACTAAGAGGTTAACCAACACATTACCGTACAACGAAAATACAAATTCATGCATTAAGTGAAAAGAATATCGAATAATAATTCGAGTACCATTTATAATATGTGAGGAAGAGTATTGTCAAGTTTTGAACATAAATATCTTTTTAAGAAGAGAGTTCAAACGTTATTGAGACACCGCAAACTTACGTGCACGCACTCACGGTAGTTATTCAAGTTTAACAGAGCAATATTACGATACAAAATAAATAAATAGTGACTGCGATTGTTTTGATCAGGATTACTTATGACCTTGGCAGGGGAATCGTTGACATTTGACAACCAGCCTCGTGTTGCCAAACCACGTCATCACTTTCACTACCAGCTGCGACCGACTGCTCAGACTGGCGGCGGACAAGAATCAAGAGAGTAGCGCGTTAATCAAATATTTGTTTATAATAACATCAATGCCATTTGACAACACTCAATGTTGAAGCCATTCAAAAGTAACCACAAATTTTCGCACACCCTCAAATGTTTGACCTAATTTTATTAAGAATTTCCTAATCTCTTTTGTAGCTATGTAGGGGGCAACGATAGAAAACATATCTGTATATACCCCGATTAAAAGCGGCCAGCGTGAGGTAAATGAACCTTACAAATGTGATATACTTTACACCTTACGCTATTCCTTCTTTATGCTATGAACGATTGACCGCTAGAAGACCACCTCCCCCCACAAGCCTTGTAATCCACCCCTGCTATGCACGTTCTACCTTATGTTTTGATCGTTCGACCGCCTGAAGGCTACCTCACCCCCACAAAGCCTTGTAATCCACCCCTGCTATGCACGTTCTACCTTGTGTTCTGATCGTTCGACCGCCTGAAGGCTACCTCACCCCCACAAAGCCTTGTAATCCACCCCTGCTATGCACGTTCTACCTTGTGTTCTGATCGTTCGACCCCCTGGAGGCTACCTCACCCTACAAAGCCTTGTAATCCACCCCTGCTGTGCACGTTCTACCTTATGTTCTGATCGTTCGACCGCCTGAAGGCTACCTCACCCCCACAAAGCCTTGTAATCCACCCCTGCTATGCACGTTCTACCTTATGTTCTGATCGTTCGACCGCCTGAAGGCTACCTCACCCCCACAAAGCCTTGTAATCCACCCCTGCTATGCACGTTCTACCTTATGTTTTGATCGTTCGACCGCCTGAAGGCTACCTCATCCTACAAAGCCTTGTAATCCACCCCTGCTATGCACGTTCTACCTTATGTTCTGATCGTTCGACCGCCTGAAGGCTACCTCACCCCCACAAAGCCTTGTAATCCACCCCTGCTATGCACGTTCTACCTTATGTTCTGATCGTTCGACCGCCTGAAGGCTACCTCACCCCCACAAAGCCTTGTAATCCACCCCTGCTATGCACGTTCTACCTTATGTTTTGATCGTTCGACCGCCTGAAGGCTACCTCACCCCCACAAAGCCTTGTAATCCACCCCTGCTATGCACGTTCTACCTTGTGTTCTGATCGTTCGACCGCCTGAAGGCTACCTCACCCCCACAAAGCCTTGTAATCCACCCCTGCTATGCACGTTCTACCTTGTGTTCTGATCGTTCGACCCCCTGGAGGCTACCTCACCCTACAAAGCCTTGTAATCCACCCCTGCTGTGCACGTTCTACCTTATGTTCTGATCGTTCGACCGCCTGAAGGCTACCTCACCCCCACAAAGCCTTGTAATCCACCCCTGCTATGCACGTTCTACCTTATGTTCTGATCGTTCGACCGCCTGAAGGCTACCTCACCCCCACAAAGCCTTGTAATCCACCCCTGCTATGCACGTTCTACCTTATGTTTTGATCGTTCGACCGCCTGAAGGCTACCTCATCCTACAAAGCCTTGTAATCCACCCCTGCTATGCACGTTCTACCTTATGTTCTGATCGTTCGACCGCCTGAAGGCTACCTCACCCCCACAAAGCCTTGTAATCCACCCCTGCTATGCACGTTCTACCTTATGTTCTGATCGTTCGACCGCCTGAAGGCTACCTCACCCCCACAAAGCCTTGTAATCCACCCCTGCTATGCACGTTCTACCTTATGTTCTGATCGTTCGACCGCCTGAAGGCTACCTCACCCCCACAAAGCCTTGTAATCCACCCCTGCTATGCACGTTCTACCTTGTGTTCTAATCGTTCGACCCCCTGAAGGCTACCTCACCCTACAAAGCCTTGTAATCCACCCCTGCTATGCACGTTCTACCTTATGTTCTGATCGTTCGACCGCCTGAAGGCTACCTCACCCCCACAAAGCCTTGTAATCCACCCCTGCTATGCACGTTCTACCTTATGTTCTGATCGTTCGACCGCCTGAAGGCTACCTCACCCTACAAAGCCTTGTAATCCACCCCTGCTATGCACGTTCTACCTTATGTTCTGATCGTTCGACCGCCTGAAGGCTACCTCACCCTACAAAGCCTTGTAATCCACCCCTGCTATGCACGTTCTACCTTATGTTCTGATCGTTCGACCGCCTGAAGGCTACCTCACCCCCACAAAGCCTTGTAATCCACCCCTGCTATGCACGTTCTACCTTATGTTCTGATCGTTCGACCCCCTGAAGGCTACCTCACCCTACAAAGCCTTGTAATCCACCCCTGCTATGCACGTTCTACCTTATGTTTTGATCGTTCGACCGCCTGAAGGCTACCTCACCCCCACAAAGCCTTGTAATCCACCCCTGCTATGCACGTTCTACCTTATGTTCTGATCGTTCGACCGCCTGAAGGCTACCTCACCCCCACAAAGCCTTGTAATCCACCCCTGCTATGCACGTTCTACCTTATGTTCTGATCGTTCGACCCCCTGAAGGCTACCTCACCCCCACAAAGCCTTGTAATCCACCCCTGCTATGCACGTTCTACCTTATGTTCTGATCGTTCGACCGCCTGAAGGCTACCTCACCCCCACAAAGCCTTGTAATCCACCCCTGCTATGCACGTTCTACCTTATGTTCTGATCGTTCGACCGCCTGAAAGCTATCTCACCCCCACAAAGCCTTGTAACCCACCCCTGCTCTTCACACTCCTTCTCTATGCTATGAACGACTGACCCCCTGAAGGCTACCTCTCCCCACAAAGTCTTGTAATCCACCCCTGCTATGCACATTCTACCTTATGTTCTGATCGTTCGACCGCCTGAAGGCTACCTCACCCCCACAAAGCCTTGTAACCCACCCCTGCTTTTCACACTCCTTCTCTATGCTATGAACGACTGACCCCCTGAAGGCTACCTCTCCCCACAAAGTCTTGTAATCCACCCCTGCTGTGCACGTTCTACTTTATGTTCTGATCGTTCGACCGCCTGAAGGCTACCTCACCCCCACAAAGCCTTGTAACCCACCCCTGCTTTTCACACTCCTTCTCTATGCTATGAACGACTGACCCCTTGAAGGCTACCTCACCCCACAAAGCCTTGTAATCCACCCCTGCTATGCACGTTCTATCTTATGCTCTGATCGTTTGACCGCCTGAAGGCTATTTCACCCACAAAGCCTTGTAACCCACCCCTGCTT
>JBAIZL010000004.1:131242231-131317231 GCA_036971475.1 Prosapia bicincta
TCATAGCCATATTAACATTTTATAGATATTTTGTAGCTGATTCCTTAAAACCTAATCTGGAAAGAGCCCATCGATGGCCACGCCCACACATAGTTAGTATTTGTGTTTGACTTTTGTTGTTAGCGGCCGCGCCCACTCATGGTTAGTGTTAGGGTTTTACTTTTGTTGTACGTGGCCACACCCGCTCATCGTTAGTGTTTGGGTTGTTTTACTTTTGTTGACAGAGATCACGCCACTCATCGTTAGTGTTTGTGTTATACTTTTGTTGTCTGGGGCCACGCCCACTCGTCGTTAGTTTTTGGGTTTACTTTTGTGTCAGGGGCCAAGCCCACTCGTCGTTAGTGTTTGGGTTTTACTTTTGTGTCAGGGGCCACGCCCACTCATCGTTAGTGTTTGAGTTTTACTTATTAAATTATGTTTATATTAAAAAATGAATCCACACAAGAGAAAACATCGTGGTTATTTGTCATACGCATCGATATAGAAGAATGTAACGTGCTAAGTAGAAGCTTAGAGACCGACAGACCACAGCAGAGTGGACTACACAGCCTATGTACCTTGCACACGTGATGCCGTTATCTTAGATCACGTACTTTTATGTACACTATCGTGACGAGATAAGAAGCTTATAGGCTTAGCATCAGAGTGACCTCAGTTGCGATCTACAGATTGTGTGCGACTAATATTATTTAATTCGTACAAACTGGTCGCAGTCTGTGTTCTTACCAAATGTTTACTCTTTCAAATAATCCATTTTCCAGTACACGGAATAATTGAAGTATAGGAATAATTTTACATGATTTTGAACTGGACAAAGACCAGAAAATGTTTGGTCAAGGATGTATAAATACAAATATGAATATGATTAATAAAGATAAATAAAGCCATAGGTTAAAGTGAGTAGGGGCCTATATAGCAGGAGATACAACTCTACACATATCTTGGAAGAAAATGAGTTGGAAGGATCGAACAAATTTTTAGTCTTCCAAGATTAAAATCGTCGAAATCCACAAAACTAAGAACGTAACGATGTCTTTAGGGACTCGAAGTCCGTTTCAAATGAACAAAAACAACACCACGTATTTACGCTTTGGATTCCACGTGAACCTCCATTTACATAACAAGTCTAATGCTAAATTGGCAGCTACTAATGTTTTCAGTAACTAATTTGCGGTTTGAATTAAGAAAAGAGAGCACCCACGAGACGACAGATAGACAGATGTATTGAGTTCAGATTACACGCCTTTGTGTTATGTGCCGGGTTAATGACCTTGGATGAAGATTCCAGACTGCCTAGTCGTAGTAACAAGGACAACAGACACCTTAAAAATCTTATAAACTCAAAACCTTTTCTATACCTCGCTCAATCTTAAAAATCATTACAAAATCTAAGTGTTTAGAGTAAAACACAAAATATTGGAAAACAAGTGCAATTCGTTAAAACCATTTAATCCTCGTGGGAAAGTTTCTATAGCTCTTCCAGCTTTTACAAGTTGTAGCCTAACCTTCATATTTAATCCCCGCATCGAAGTTTTAATAGCTACTCGATCTTTTGGAGTTTGCAGCTAAACCCTTATATTTAATCCACGGGCCGAAGTTTTAATAGCTATTTGATCTTTCGCAGTTTGCAGAAGACCCTCACATTTAATCCACGCGGCAAAGTTTTGATAGCTGTTCGAGCTTCCACAGTTTGCAGCCTAACCCTCATATTTAATCCACCCGAAGAAGTTTTAATAGCTATTCAATCTTTCGCAGTTTGCAGCCAGACCCTTGCATTTAATCCACGCGGCGGAGTTTTAATAGCTATTCGATCCTTTACAGTTTACAGCCTCAACCTCTCATTTAACCCCCGAGACGATTTCGATAGCTTTACCAGATTTCGCCTAACCCTGATATGTAATCTCCGCGGCGAGTTTAAAAGTGTAAGAGGTTGTTTTAAATGTGACGGAATCCAGCGAATACAAAGTCATAGTCTCATGGAAGGTCGAAGCAGTGGAACGTAATTAGATTAGCCCCAAGGATCGTTATTTTGCATTTGTTATTTGGCGCCACGGAATTTGCATTGTTTTTTCTTGGTTTGTGAATACTGGTGTCTTTTACTCATCACTATTTACTATTCTGATGTGGGAAGGAAGGACCAGCTTCAAGCAAAATAAAACAACAAAAATACAGACCAATCAAATTGCTTGGGGCTATGTTATTATGATCTAACCCCCCTCCCCTTACCCTTTCCCTATACCCAAACCTAACGGGTAAACATCGGCTAATGATTGGGAGAGAGAATATATACTTCAGGTAAGCGACCATCTACACGCGAGCCATGATGCTTCATTACATGACAAACCAGGAACTTCAGCTGATAAACCAGCTGATATTTCCATTTTATAATCAGCTGATCCCAATATGTACAACGCTGTTCATAGCGACCGCGCATGCTACCTATTTTTTGTAAGCCCATCTATAGCATACCTGACGATGCAAAAGGTAATAAAACTTTGTGTCCATGTCAGTAAAAATAAACATTTTGAAAAAATACCTTTTAAACCTGACTTTACCACTCAAACGATACTATAAAATCTACGTTTTTATTAGGGATAGGTTTGGTTTTTTGCTTTTTAAAAATAAAATTAAGTTGCCTAACACGAACTATGCAGTTAATTACTAAAGAGGCTAATAAAGTATATAGACATTGGTGCGTTAAATAATCTGTTTTGATATTGTATTTTTTTTTTCTTTAAAAGTAGCTTTTTTTCATTTTAAAACGCAAATGAGAACAATGGCCGTTTCTAGTTATAAGAAATCACTTCCTGCGGTAAGTAGTCGGAGTTTACTTGCGTTTAATTACTATTGCACTTATTTAACAAATAAACCTGTAATTAGCCGTTGCAACAGAGCTCGCCGATACCAGAAGTATAGCTTGGCACTGTAGAGTATTTAAGTAATAAACGATTTGACCAGTTAGCTTTACAGTATTTGTTTACTAATTTAAGCAGTTTATGGGTTATTTAATAGCCTTGTACGATTTAATAGCTCAAGTTTCATAAATATTCCTATTAATTGGCGGTGGCGGCTCGTGGCCAGGTTGACGGTTGTGCAACCCCTAACCAGAGAGCAATAAAAAAAAATTATTTGTTATGTAAGAATTTTGTATATTGTTATGAGCGATTATTCATCATACAACATGATACATCGTTATAATTATCTACATTCACAGTTACAGAATAATAAAAATGTGTAACAGCAGCGGATGTATGACCGTTCGCTCAGTCGCAGACAGTCTCGTTCGGCCTGGTTGCAAGGGACCCTACAACACCCAGTAACGTCAAACCTAACGGAGAAAAAGCATTGAAGATTCAGGACAGACAAAAAGAGATAGGCAGCGTCTTAAGCCGCCTTAGGTTGCAGATAGACTGCAATCTCGGAAATGTTCGGTTAAAATTGGTTCCACCCAAAAAGAAGCATTTAACAGAATGTAGTTGTATGCAATTAATTTCATGTTTGATAGAATTGAACAATATCGAATTAGAAAGCAAATTATAATTAGCAAATTTAACTTCATCCATTGCTGTGAACGTAAATTGCCACTAGCTGTAGCAATCTTCAAACTGCATAATGTTGAAATTACACACACACACACACACACACACACACACACACACACACACACACACACACACACACACACACACACACACACACACACACACACACACACACACGCACGCACACACACACACACACACACACACAACCAGACACTCTCTCTCTCTCTCTCTCACTCACACACACTATCTCTCCCTCACATACACTCTCTCTCTAATTCTTTCATATACACACATACATACACGTACTCTCTCGCACACACACACACACACACACACACACACACTCACTCTCACGCACGCACACACTCCCTCTCTCTTTCACACACACACACACTCTCTCTCTCTCATACGCACACACACACACACCCTCTTCTCTCTCCCTCACACACACTTTCTCTCTATCTCTTTCACACACATACTCTCTCTCTCACACACACACTCTCTCTCTCTCATGCACACACACACCCTCTCTCTCTCTCACGCACACACACTCTCTTCCCTCTCTAACTCACACACACTTTCTCTCTATCTCTTTCACACACGTACTCTCACACACATACACTCTCTCTTTCACTGACACTGACAAACATACACACACACACACTCAAACATAGTACACACAAATACGCGCGTGATCTCTCTCTCTCACACACACACTCACTCTCTCTCACACTCTCTATCTATCTTTTTCTCACAGACACCCCCCTCTCTCTCACACACACACAGACACACACACATACAAAGAAACAAACACATACACACACACATAAACAAACACCACACACACTCTCTCTCTCTCTCTTTATATATATATATATATATATATATATATATATAAAGAGAGAGAGTGTGCGGTGTGTCTGTGAGTGTATTGTGAGGTATTGCTATTGATTTTATGTGTAACACTATATTATATTATGGTTTAACATTTACTCCGTTTGATATGATGTCAATAAATCAATTAAATGTTTGGAAATCAAGCCAGTGCCTTTCCAAACATAATCCCTAAGCAGAAATTTTATTAACCCAATTATTACACTGCGGTTATTTAGTACAAGTGGTTCGTGACTGCTCTCGCTAGGTGACGTCACAGCCTGTGATTCAGGCATCGGCGGAGGACAATATAGCCATGCTCCTCAAGTAACGTGTCAACTGTGAATGTTTTCATTCATCTTTACTACTCTGTACGATTTCATACAGTTCTGCGTTAGTAGCTCCGTCAGAAAAATGTATCCTTCGATCTTGCAACCACCTAATCAAATCAGCTTCCCTGGATTTTCTGGTTGATTGTTTTTCCACTACCATATTATGGTAAGAGAATTCATTAATCCACCTTGACGGTTTATTTGGAGAGTAAATTGGAAATAAAATTCTCTTTCAACTACTTAATATATTTTACAGAGTTCATGAACTCGTAATAGTTTTCTGATTTAGCCATGATTAAAAAATTAATTTTGTGTTTTGAACAAAACCCTCCTCGTATCCCGTGTCAACAATTGATAACCTAGATCCTTTGGTTAATATTGATTATTTGTATTATAACAAATCACAGTGTATGATGTGAAATGAGTCTTGGTCAGGCATACTAGCACGCTTAAATCTCAGACTCATGAGAGTATGGGCAGCCACTAAGGTTGTGTAAATGTCTTTACGCAGGGTAGTAGAGAAAAAGCGGGCGAAAAAGCTAGTAACGATCTCTGCCAATTCGGCCGCCGAATATTCTACCTACCGTATTGGTGTCTTGTTTCATCTGCAAGGCATGAATTCACTTGCTCCAACAAAAGCAATGCTAAACATTTCGCCACTTATTCCAATGGTATTAGGTGTTTTAAAACCACGTTGAAAATTAAACGAAATCTGAAGAAGAGGCGAAACGATCGGACGTCATATATTTTAATTTAATTGAATAACTTAACAGAACATTTGACAAAGCTTGTTTTTGGAATTTCACCTTGGCCTACTGATCAAAAGCGGTGGGTCATGATCTTTGGAGGATATTTTGTTCGGGGGAGGGGAGCTTGAAACCGGTTTTAGCAGTAAATGGTATTTTAAAAAATTTCTCCACTCAGTATTACAACTTTACGAAATGGTATATTTTTCTAATTCTATATTTACCTTCTTCGCCACGGTATTGCACGGCTGTGTTCACCGATATCACCTTACGGTATCATTTAATCTTGCTTAAAGCAAAACAAAGCTATCTTAATGAGTTCAAAAATTGGTTGCTTATGGTATTCTGTTGTCAACAAGTTTCAAGTGAAATTGTCGTTGTGAGATAGACAAATGCCCGCCAAGTAATTTGATAACAATATATTCATAATTTTGAACTATAACCAAGAAATAAGATAAAGCACATGTTGGAAAACCTTGAGGAGTAATATAGAAGAGGTGGGACAGGAATGACTAAACTTGATGGCTTACAAGAATACAAGAACATTTTTCTTACTAGCCACAGACAATTTTGTTGAGGCTGGGTTCTGCCCCGCCGTTCCTTCCGCGTTTTCGACGGCTCCCCATCTCGTTATATGTATTTGATTAGATATTGAATAATACCATGTAATGAAAAAAGTAGGACGCGGTGAAAGTACCTACAACTAGTGTTAGCAATACATGGCCTCTAAGTGCATTTATTGCACGTTGTACTTTAAGGCCATGAGTGTTTATTTAGCATGACTAAACTAGTTCACTTTCAATAAATTCTTAAACACTTAATTACCTCTGTGTTTACCTGTGTAACTGAAGTTGTTCCATGTGCCATGCTCAGAAGTAACTACTTGTTACCTTTAGTGTAAGCCCTAAAAACCTGGCATTCTGTTGTTGGCCTTACGTAAAAACCTGGCATTCTGTTGTTGGCCTTACGTAAAAACCTGGCATTCTGTTGTTGGCCTTACGTAAAAACCTGGCATTCTGTTGTTGGCCTTACGTAAAAACCTGGGATTCTGTTGTTGCCCTTACGTAAAAACCTGGCATTCTGTTGTTGGCCTTACGTAAAAACCTGGCATTCTGTTGTTGCCCTTACGTAAAAACCTGGCATTCTGTTGTTGGTCTTACGTAAAAACCTGGCATTCTGTTGTTGACCTTACGTAAAAACCTGGCATTCTGTTGTTGCCCTTACGTAAAAACCTGGCATTCTGTAACGTAAAAACTTACTTTTCTTTGTGCCTTAAAGTTTGTGTCTTAGGATTGATCAGAGTGAGTGTTCGAGGGCTAGGATCTATGTTTCCCTTCACCTTCTAGCCTAACCAAGTTTAAGCATTCAAAAAGCCAAGCTTGATTTCCAGAGAATCATAACAAAACGTTATAACTAAAGCATTCATGAAAGGTGCTTCGTGGCAATCAAACAACGTACTCTATGTGTAAACGACCTCAACCTTTATATAAACTTTAAACGTTGCGGCGCCGTAGACAGCCGCAACTTATCATACTGTTGGGAAACAAATTGAAGAGCTATCGATAGGTCGAACTCGTGAGTCAGTGTGAACTGGCAGTGAACTCAGTTGCAACATAAAAGCACGTGTTTCCACTTCAGCCCGAGCTCCATTGTCTTCGTCATACTGACGCTATAAGCTACTAGCCCCTTTCTCTCACATTAATAGGACGACGTCAGACTTTTGGAAATACTCAGGTTATACCTTTTAAAGAAGTTAAACCCGATTGATATAATTTTACCAGTCGATTATAAATCACGCAACGACTGTTACATATAAAATCAGATATTTCTTCTTTATTTATAAATAATAGTTTCAAAATGGAAATGGTTCGTTTATCACACATCTTCGTCTCAAGATACCATAATGTTTTTTTATAGTGTAACGGTTACTTTAAAACACTTCGGCATACTTGCTAACACATTAACAATGGTAACAAAGTGTGGCACTTCTCGGCCAAACATTTTAAAAAAATTAATAGGTCATCTTAAATTTATTTCAACTTAAAAAATTAAACTTTTAATAATTACTCTAATGAAAACTTTCAGAACTACGAAACTTTCTCTGAAAATACTGTCATTGTTAAACAAAGTGCGAACAAGACATACCGACTTGAAATCCTGTTTTATAGCTATTTTACTCTTTAAGCAATAATAACATTATTAAATTAAACTATCCAGCGGTATTATACAGTTTCACCCGCGTGCGGGATTAATACTAAGTTGGATGTACAGTATTTAGAAGAGACAGTTAACAATTGCATATAGGGTGGAGAGATAAGTTCTCAAGAATAACTTGCCACGTATGCATATCAAATCGCTTTGGCTAGTCCCCTCCACCTTCTTGAAGAACGGATAGAATGGTTGGGTGAATGGATGTTTATTGTTGCTCCCTACATTGGATTCACAAATCAGTTCGTATTAGACTGTTATTTTATCAAAAACGTCAAGTAGCCTACTTTCGATAAGCAATTAGTGGTCAACGAAATGGCATTTTCCTGAAGGCAGGAATTATTCTGGTTTTGCAATTCGTTGAAAGTATTAACCAGTCCAAGAAATTGGGTTGGAAAGTCCATAAACTTTCAAATGGGTAAAATATTGGGAAGAATCTTTAAAGATAGTGCCGTTTAGTATTTCCCAAATCGAATAATGCGGGCGAATAATTTTGCCTATATGCTTCGGTACACTCTTTCCCTCCTTAGTTTTGGATGCTTTAGATTTTTGAAAATAACTTTAACTTGACAGACTTTTATATTTGTGAATCAAGAATACACTTGACACTACGCTATTCATAGTTCAGTGCTACCTTCAATAAAATTAATTTCTTTATAGAAATAGACCGTCATTTTTAAAATAGTGAAAATAGTACACAAACTAATAATAAGAAATTAAATTTACTAAATTTAAGGTATTTTTCAATTCTTTCTATTATTCCATACCCTCCCTATATATATTGTTCAAGTTTTCAATTGTTAATAAAATACGTTTTATTCATACACGCAAGCTCAAATACATTTTTTTAAAGATTTGTAGTGGATGAAACTTGATGTTAATAGAGTTTTTTCTAACATTAATTCATTAATTACATTTAATTAATTAATTTTAATTTTATATGGGAGAAAAACGTTTCACAAGAAGAGCAAGGATGCGATATAGTTATTTCGTCCCATTTGGCCTAAAATAAGTAATAATATATAATTTCATAAAACAGTTGATTTTATGTTATAGTTTATGCGATAAAACAACTGTTTTAACATTGGTTTATAGGTTATGTTACTTTATTTATATAAATGTTATTATTTCATAAAAAATAACTTTAAAAAATTTTTTTTTTTGACTGAAGTAAGAATAACTTGATTTTTTTTTTCATATTACTTGTTTCCATTGTATCCTGAAAAACATTTACTCCCTTCACAAACCGAGTTTCTGTCACCAGGATAATACGTATTATTTGTGTTAAAGGTCAATAGCTTTTTATCTTCATGATCTGGGAAGAGTAAATATATTGATTTAAAATAAACTAAACACATTTCAGTTAAATAACCTTTATAGAAGTTACACTCAGCTGCATTTCTCGGCTAGCCAGCCTTGGATCTGTGATCATCTTGTATTTCCTGGAAGCATCTGACCATCACGATCCTACAAATTAGACTTTTCCTTCGACAAGTAAATCCCAGTTATAATGAATTATACTTCCTAATCCTAATTGCATTGAAGGGCAATAGAAATGTACTCTTGACACACTTTAGCTTTTATACTTTAGAGGTTAATCACTGGCTAAAGGTTTCTCCTGAAATGTCTACAAAAACCTTCGAGACCTATTAGAAGAGGTACAAATTTATACGTATAGGCCTACCTCCAAATTATAGATATTATGTAGCAGATCTCTTAATAATTCTAGATCTGTTTTTAATATATTTTGATTTTTCACCAAAACATTTCCTTAGTCAGGTTTTGTATATTTTCCCCGAAAATAGAATATTTATGTCAGTATGTTTTTGTAAAATTATATTTTGATGGACAATTTTTATCTGGTGAAATTTAACACAGTTCAGAAAATTTGGGTTGGAGAACATAATGTTCAAATATTAAAAACATTTGTGAAATGATTTTTACTCAATGATGAGTAGAGCAAGGTTAAACAAATAATAGGCCCTATTACAAATTGTTTGGATTTTTGCCAGAAATATTCTTAGTTCTAAATTTTTGTTAATGTTCACAAACAAAAAATTCAGTTATGTACATGAAAAGGTGAAGACTCAAATGCTAAAACATTTCGTGTTTACTAAGTCATAAATGTTATTAATTTCTCGTTCACGTTAATTCCCATTAAATATTCTGTTATGGATCAGTTTTTATTAACAACATTATCCATGGGTCGTAAACCTTTGCATATAGCATTAGTGGTTGAGGTTAAGCGTTAAGACACGTTTTCTATTCCGGTGTCACCGTTCCTTCAAGACAGACAGGCGTACTCCGAAAATTGTGCGGCTGTCCTAACGGTTAAGGATGAGAATTGGCTGTTATGTACATTTCATTGATCTTAAGCGTTATGAATCAGTTTTAGCCATTAAATTTTCTACAGTAATGTTTAACCTTTATGCAATAAACGCTTATTCCTGCAACACATTGAAAAAACAGATCCTTGCATTGTATACAACAAACACACAAAATGAATTACTTAGGTAAGTCGAAGATACATTTCACTATAAAAGTGTAATTATTACTTGTTAATCCAAAACATTCCTATCGGTCATCAACAAAATATATCCAAAGCTTTACTTCGCCTCAGAATTTGGAATAAATCAGTTTTTTAAAATTTGCTCAACCTCGTTATTGCAACAAGTAGCCCAATATTAACAAAAATCATTTAAAGTAATTTTCTACTAAAATTAACACAGAACATTTTTATTTTAGTTACATTTTATTAAATAATTACAATGAATATAAATAAGTAACATAGCCTATGTGTTAAAACAGCAGTTAGCCTATACGATATAAACTGTAACATAAAATTAGCTGTTTTATGAAATCATATGTTATCACTTATTTTAAGAAAAATAAAACATATTGCATACTTTGCCCCTTTTGTGAACATTTTTTCTCCATATAAAACTAAAATATTAATTCATTATTAAACTTATTTAATGAATTAATATTTCAAAAAAACTGTATTAACATCAAGTGCATTCCACTAGATGTTTAAAAAAAGCATTTGAACTATATATTGTTCAAATGCTTTCTTTAAAAGGAGAGTGTGAACTAATAGAAGGAATTGAAAAAGCTGTGCCGAAAAACATAAATAAGCAGCCTTTTAGCCTCCCCTGCATACGATGTAATATCAACGTAGACAACAAAGGAAATCACCAATAAAAAAACAACAAAGACATCATCACAATCAAGAGCCTACAACACAGAAATTGATTCAGTAACTCAATAAATAATGAATAACCTAGGGCACAAAATCAGAAATAATCGACGCAACGGGGGGGGGGGATCACAATTGCTTACATAAAAAGAAAACAGACCACTGAATGTGATATCAGTTCGTGAAACAACTTTAGTTTCTGTATTGTTTGACCAGTATTATCTGTATTATTTCACACAAAATTTTTTGTTTTCCAAAAAAATTAATAAAATATCACCAACTATATTGTATAGCTTTGGTACATTTTATAGCAAAATATCGATAATTTTAGAACGTTTTCCCCATACATGCAGCATGATTAGATAAACAAGAATTATAATAATTAAACTACAATGGTTTGGAGGATATCAGAAGGTTAGTTCAGTTTTATTAAAAAAAACATAATTTTATCTAAACATAAATATCTAAAAAACTATAAACAAATTTAAAAATGTGAACAACAAGGAATATCAGGTTACATTATACATTATTTGACTTATTGAAATACAATTTTATGCTTACCAAAATTTTTTTTTAATCTTCACTTTGCCTGTAAAATGACTTGTATACTTATTGATATCACTTTCCAAAAACCAATACACACTGATATTTTTCAGCAGACGCGTTTCGCACTGTCAGCGCATTGTTCAAAACGAGTCTGCAAAATGACCAGTAAGTAGTGGTTTTTTGCCAAATGATATCAGTAAGTATATATTAAAAACCACAAACCGTTCAACAAAAAAAACCTGAAAGATTCAAAATTACTTGTAATATTTTATTACAAACATTTATTATATTTTTATACATTATATACATTACATAGATTATATTTTTTTACATACATTATTATATTCAAGATGATTCTGTGAACTAGTTATATTAATTGCAGTTTTATTTCTTTAAAGGTTTGTTAACTTTCATTTTGCCAGGCACAAGCTAGGATATTGGGAACAGGAGTCCAGTCCAGATAAGTGACTCCCGATAAGGTTGTGCGAGGTGGCAGTGGAGTATAGGCCTATAGGATTTGATTTCGGGGGTGGTCAAAATTATTCTTCTACAAAATCAAAATGATTCACTTTTAAATTTTTAGGAAACAGTTTTTTCATTTCTATAAAAAGTACAAGTAAAACAAACAACATTTATTTTCAAGCTATTTAAAACAATAATCCATAAATAAATGTAGAAAAATAAGTCAAATATATCAAACACAAGTTTTTGAATAAGCAATAAACAATACGTTTTTAATACAATCAATAACAAATTAATTAATTTTTGAGAAATTGCATTATTTTTTAAAAACAAAGATAAATATTATCCACCTTTTATTAATATTACTATTAAAAGCTCTACATATATATTATAATGATTATTGATTCATATTTAATAACATATATTAAAATTTGCCCACTAAAACACTATTTCCACTGTAAATATTTTATAAACTTTCCTATAGTAGCACTTACTTATATTTGTTGAGGACGGCCGTCTGAGTTGACAATGGGACACATCTTCCGAAACGGCCGTCCTCAACATAAGTAAGTTCTACTATAGGCAAGTTTGTAAAATATTTACAAGTGTTTTAGTGAAAACTAGTAGCTCATTTGAAGATGGAATCAACAAATATTAAAATGTGTAATGAAGAAATCAATTACGTATATTCCAAGAGGGCCCCCTCAGCCCCCTTTATATACATAATTGGAGGATGGTTTATGTATATATATATATTATAACATAAAGTACGAGGCTTTAGATTAAATGCAGTTAGTTGCTAAAATAGTCTTAAGCAAGGAAAGACACAAATAGTTTTTCTAGTGCGGGCACAGCAGGTACCATGTCATTATCCTTTTCCAGGAAAGCTATAAGTTGAGTCCGGCAACACATAGACAATAGAGAAGGGTCCATAGTGGTTAAGACAGGTAAATCCAGCGGCCGATATAGCCTGGGAAAATAACCGTGTACTGTTAGGTTGAGCTAATTGTTGAACTGTGGGAAACTTACAAAGAACGTTTGTGGTAGTGGGAAATATTAGATTTTTCAATAAAAACTAAAGGATCGGGGAAGTTAGAGAAGTTTGAGGAGAGTCTCAGAGAAAGGCAAGCAGATTGGTGGGGACCAGTATAAAAGTGTTGTAAAGGGAGAAATTGATTAAATTAAGTAAATAGTTTTTGTTATAAGTAAATTTTAAAAAGTGCGACGAAAAAGTTTTTTTTAGAAATATAAAGTAAGTTTTTTTTGTGTGTGTCAAGTGTAAGTGCAGAAGGTAACAACCAAGGGCAGGATTCCAGGGACTCTTCAGAACAATAAGTATTATTTGAATATAAGTGTAGCCAACAGACATCTATATTTTAGTTCAGAACAAAATCTAATTTCATTACCATTTATAAAATTTAATCTAGTTTCGCCATTTCTAATTTAAAAAGCAAAGTTCCCATTATAGCGACCCGAGAGCAAGAATAAAATTTTAATACTTTTTTTTGTTATGTTATTTTATTAGAAATCTAAAGCCTCAGAAGTCCACCTTTTATCATTGTAATATTACTTAAGATATCAATCCTGTCACTGCAAAATATTAATATAAATTTGGAATAATGTGTAGAGTTGATTAAAGAGAATAAATGCAAGTGATGTTTAAAAATTTATAACATTGTTAATTCTTTATAAACCTGAAGGTGGGACATTAAATAGGTAAGGTAAATAAATAACATTAAAAATATAAATTTAATTATAACAAAAGTTAAGTTATAATATATATTTAACTTACGAGTAAAACGTATCCATTAATTTAGAGTATTAGGTTCTTACCTTGTTGATTTTACAATAGTAAAATGTTTTACACCTGACTAAAATGTTGCAGTTTGCTTCATCTTATGCGCATTACAGCTGGAAAATTATCAAAAATATGTCTAGCAGAGTTAAGGAGAAACATTACACCATCCCAACCTTCCTGTCTAAAATATAAAATATTTTACTCTATGAATAGTTAGTAATCATGGTAGGGTGAAAAATTTATGTTTTTCCATCATTTTCGCCATAAAAACATTTAGGGAGGAGGTCCGGACACCTCAAACCCCCTTGGCTACGTCCCTGATTATGTTTGGAAAACATAATTTTGTGTAACAAGTGAATTACTGAAAAAGTAAGAACCATAATTTAAAAAATGTGATCTCACTCGAAACAACATTACATTCTGCATTTTTCGATGTATTGAAATAAATATTTTATTTTCCAAAACAAGTGCACCTACCTGGGCTAAGATTTAAAGTCATGGAATATTTTACCGCAAGTAAAATACATTTTTTTAAACAGATTTCTACGCACATTATTTCAGGACATGTATTTTTAACTTCAATCTTATCTTTAAAAAATCATAATGATTTTTAAACTCAGTACCGTTGATAAACGTGTTTATAACTCAACACCTCCCTCCCCGAAATAAAGTTATATTCTACTTTCCACAAAGTACTGTCTATCCATTTTTCGAAATATATTTAAAAAATTCTGATTTAGAATATTCTAAGGCAAGTAGCGAAATTTATTAAAGCATAATAGATTTAGATGCATTATAAATTTCAAGTTGATTAAGTGATAAAGATAATAATTTAAATTACTTATTTTTGAACAGTTTGTAAGATAGACTGGTTAATTTCCATTGTCTTAAGCAAAACAATATAGTTTCTTACAAACTCGTCTAACCTTAAAATTATACAAAATTATGTTAAAAAAATTGACATATTCATCTTGAAATTTCTTTATTAAAAAAAATATATATATACACAAATCCTGACTAAATAATTGACGACATAGCAAAGATATTTTTTCGTTTTATTTTCCACACTTTGCTATTGTACATGCACAATGTGCAACAAGTGAACAAGTTATAACAATTATGAGCCTAAATATCTTGATCAGTTAGAAAGATATGAAGAGGGTTTTTTTATTATATATATAATAATTAAAATTTCCTATTTTATAGTATAACAATTTTATTATGATTTTTTAAAAGTTACTCTTAGTTTTAAAAAATAACATACCTTTAGACTTCTATAAAAATAATAAAACCAGAGGGAATAATTTTTTGTGTGAGAATAATAATAGAATATTTTTCAATTCCTTCTTTTAGTTTACACTTTCCTTGTATATATCTTATTCAAAATTTTAATCATTAATCCACTTAAGTTCAAATACATTTTTGATACTTGTAGGGAATGACACTTGTTGGTAATAGTTTTTTTCATAATTAATCACTTTAACAACAGTTTATGACTATCCGAACTTTAAATTTTGTAAGTTTGTAAAAACTTACTGAGACAGAACGTTTTCGATCGCTATGTAGCGATCTTCATCAGTGTCTTCTGCTTGGAGTTCTTAGATTAAGCGGCGACGATTTTAAAGGGAGGTTTTCGATAGTATCAAAGAATATGTGTGAATTGTATTGGGTTTGTTAATTTATTATGTTTGTACTTTGTGTTTTTGTGGGTCTGTAAATTTCATATTCTTCTAGTTTGTTGAAATGTGGTCCTTTTTTGTTGATGTGTAGGATTTCTAGGTTATGGTAAATGACTATGTATTGTGTCCTGTTTCTTTTATGTGATTGTAAAATGCTGAGTTGATGTTCTGTTTGTGTTCCTCGACTCTTTGTTTGAAGCTGCGACCTGTTTGCCCAATGTAGAATTTGTTGCAGTTTTATTTATTATACGCCTGGTGCTAGTAGTTTATCTTTGTTGTTAGTGTCGTGTTGTATTTTGTATTGTAATTTGTTATTAGTTTTGTATGCGATTTTGTAACCTGTTTTTTAAAATTTGTGGGCTATTTTATTTGATGTTTTGTTTATCTATGGTATTGTGATGTATTTGTTTTCCCTCTCTGTAGTGTTAATTTTAGTATTTGTTATTTGTATATTGTGTCATAGTTTGTCTATTATTGAAGTGTTGTACCCATTTGTGTATGTTAAATATTTAATGGTGTCTAGTTTTTTGTATGTTTTCTGTGGTTATTAGTACTTCTTTACGTCTGTTTAGCATGGATCTAAAGGCAGATTGGATCTAAAACAAATAGACTACAATACCCTACATAAACAAAAATTCAAATAAAATCGCCCACAAAATTCAAAAAACAGGATACAAAATAGCATACAAAACTAATAACAAACTACAATGCAAAATATAACACGACACCAACAACAAAGATAATCTACAAGTGCAACAAATTCTACATTGGGCAAACAGGTCGCAGCTTTAAACAAAGAGTCGAGGAACACAAACAGAACACCAACTCAGCATTTTACAATCACAAAAAAACAAGACACAAATACACAAACATTTACCATAATCTAGAAATTTTACACACCAACAAAAAAGGACCACATCTCAACGCACTAGAACAATATGAAATTTACAGATACACAAAAACACAAAGTACAAACATATTAAACGAACAAACCGAATACAAATCACACATATTTTTTTATACTATCATAAACCTGCCTTTAAAACCGTCCCCGCCTAACCCAACAACACCAAGCAAAAACACTGATGAAGATCACCATCACCACATGGCGATCAAAAATATTCTGTCTCAGTAAGTTTTTTAAACAAAAATTAAGACTTACACTTTTTAAAAAAATGTTTTAACTTGCCTATAGTAGCACTTACTTTGCTTGTTGAGGACGGCCGTTTCGGGAGATGTGTATTTTTTTATAAAGTGTAAGTGATTACTAGTAGCTCACGCGAAGATGGAATCAACAAATGTTAAAAATTAAGAGTTTTTTTCAAATATTAATTCAGTTAAATTTTTGCATTCGAGAAAAATGTTGTACGAAAGGGGTAAGGTATGCAATATATTTATATCATCTCATTTGGCTTAAAATAAGTGATAACACATTACTTCAGCTGATTTTATGTTATAGGCCATGTGGTAGAACAGTTGTTTTACTTTATTTATAGTTATGTTACAGTTTATTTATATTATTTGTAATTATTTAATTAAAAGTAAATGAAATAAATTTTTCCCTTGTTGATCTAAGAAGGAATTGACTTTAAAACTTTTTCGTTTATATTACTTGTGATATAAAAATGTAAAGTTTGATTTCCCTTCAGAAAAAATAATCACTGAATTCTTGCTACTATTACAGCGCTCTATTTCTAGTGTATCTATGGACTGTATTTAACACTTGCAGTTTAAATTTCTGAAACGTTCTGTGATTATTTAACTAACCTATAAAAGTGAGTTATAATGCTCTTAACTGTTGAAATCAGTTGGGCTTAAAATTTGTTTTAGTGTATGAGTATGATCACATTTTAAGATTTCAAACGTAGAAGAATATCTATTAATGTAAATGCATTCAGTATCTATCAATATTCATAATATCTTTTTAAAGATTCTCTGTGGATTTTAAAATGAATTTTGTGTTACGGTTTTGTTCTCAAAATTTAAATACTGTAAAACTAACATCATTAACATTCTGTAATAGATGTAGAATCCGAAATACAATTCTAATTCATCAAAAAGAATTTCATAGAAGTACTACCTTTAAAAGCATCACGCCTTTAAATGCTAAGCCTCCTATTAATTTGAACACTGGTATTATTAAAGATGTCATTATTTACAAATATGAAAATCCCAGGCAATTTAAAATGATGAATTTATTTGCACTAACACAATTCTTCTTTTGGATATATTTGTCTCATTTTTCCTTCACTTCATTAAAAAATATACCAGTTGGAGAAGACGAAAGTGCACCATGGTATAGAAAAATAAATTTTGGTGAAGCGAAATACAGAAACACATTAGCATATGGAAGTTTCTTTTTTGGTAAGCTTCTACTTATCTGTTTTGTAATAACTAACTCATTAGTTATTAGAGCAATCAATACTTTGCAAATATTGGCTCTACTTAGATTTTTTGTTTTTACATGTATGTTACTTAAAATTTATTATAAATAAGAAAAAAAATTGTTGGGTAATTATTAAGACTTGCGACTACCGGCGAAAATTTTTCTTCTGATCAATTTGACCTTGTTGAAGTTTTTTTTAACTGCAAACACATATTTACATTTAAAAAAATAACCTAACCTAACCTGACCTGACTTTAGTGCTTACTAACGCTCCAATCGGCAACATTTTTTTTCCTCACAGTATTCTTGTCAAAACATTGCTAACATTAGAACACGAATATTAACTTTTTTCTGCGGAAAATACGAAAAGTTAATTTTTTTGCTCATTTTTAAAGTTAATCTGTAATAGCATGTATAGCATGAACCCGGCCGTGCAGTAGCTACAACGCACTGCACTAGGTCAAAATCAGTTTATTTTAATACTAAACTTAAAATTAAATATTTAACTTTTGGTTATAATTTTATACAACATTACTATATAGATACATTAAAATATACCTATGAAGTATCCAGTCAGGATAGATTTGGTTATAATTTTATTCAACTTTACCATTTACCTATATTAAAATATACCTACAAAGTATTCAGTCAGGATAGATTTGGTTATAACTTTATACGACATTACCATATACCTACATATGAAAAAGTAACTTTCCGTATTTTCCGCAGGAATAAAAGTTGATATTCGTGTTCTACACATTGAGACTATTTTACCAAGTTAAATTATATATTTTTTAAAAAAAAGTGTGTTTGCAGTAAAAAAAAACTTCAGATTCGGGTTCAGCAAGGTCAAATTGATCAGGAAAAAAATATTTTGCCGATCAAGCGGTAGTCGCTGATCTTAATAATTACCAATTGTTTTAAATACTCTGTTTTAGAAGTAGTGGTTGACATTTTAAAAGGTTCAGATATATCCACACCAACACTAAAAAATGTATTAACTATATATTCTACATTGACCTATGCTGTTTGGTTATCCCGCAATAATACATGACCTAATGCGGGTCTACTCCATTTCTTTTTTTAAATTTTCATTTGTTACTCAAAAACAAATTCAAAACAAGAAACAAGTTATTTTAAGTTCGCTAAACAAAATTAGTTCAAATTTTTAAAAAACTGGAACATAACCTAAACGTACCATTGCTTACAGCTGTATAAAATAAGCTTTTGTTTATAAAATTGAGCACTATTTTATACTACGATAAAATACATTTTTATTTTAATATACTTGTTAAAATGATCAGTTAAGACAGGTATAGTAAAACAAAAATATAAACTTGTAATAATATTGAACCTGGTAACTAGTTGAACTTGAGGTACATGACATAGGTATATATGGGATACCAGATTTGTTTTTACATATATTGTTTAAAAATATATTCCAAACAAAAAAATGATAAATGTTGCAACCACACAATGGCCAAGAGGTTAACATTTGAAAAAATATAACCACCATTTACCTACTCATTTTAAGCAATATAAAATCAGCTCTATATTATAGTATGTTACTATATATCTACAAAATATCTAGTTAGGAAAGATTTAGTTGTAAAAAAATTCTGATGTAACTAATTGTTGCAAATCCGAGGTGGCTCATTCATTGCATTTATCAATTACTTAACATAGGAGATATGGTTTTTAACCAAATATATTCCATTTTGTAGATACAAACCAGACACTTTGTAGCTACAAGTACATTTTAATAGATGTATCTAGCAATGAGGTATAGCATTGTGCAGAATATTGTGAATATTTACTTCATCAAGTAGAGTATTTTAACAATTAGGTTACTTTTTATTTGTTTGAAATGAAATCAGATTAGGGTAGGATTGGTTGGAAAAAAATTTGTACAATGCAAGTTAGTTATGTACAAATGGATATTAGTCCAGACTATATAACTTATTAAATATTGTAATAAAATTTTAATAGTTTATGTTCTGGCTTTATAGACATTTTCATTTATTAAAAATAGTTTGTTATAATTTATTGCAAGAAAGTACTTTAACTTATAAATGTTTAACAGATCTTTAAATGCCCATCTATCAGAAATGGCGTGTTGTGCTATTTGTTGGAAATGCAGTGCACATGCCTACATTTGTTATTAACATAAAATTCTAATTCAAGGATACACTTTTTTAATACAGCACAATATTACTGTTACTAATTCATAGAGTATAAGTAACGCACATCACTACTACAGCAAGCACAAGTAAACAAGGGCTATTAACAAACCACACACAGTTTGACCAAATGGATGTTATTTAGAGAGGTTTTACCATTTTGCGCTATTTAATCCTTCCTTTCATACCCAACCCACAAAATAATAAATATTTATTTTCAATATATTGGCTAAAAAAATGGATAAAATATAATAAACTAATCAAATACTCCCTAATAACTACAATAAAATAAATTTATTCACTATAGCATATTGCAATACTTCTGAAGATAGTTATCTTGTAACTGAAATGTAAATCAGATATTATAATGAATAAATCAATTTTATTGGGGTTTGGGTTTTTATATTTAGTTAATTCATATTCACAGTTGCTCAGAAGAAATTATTAAATAAGATAATTTTAAAAGTAATATTTTCAGGTTGGTGTATACTTGGATGTGCATGGATTTACACCCTTAAATCTGTAAGGTACCTTATTCTAAGGAAAGGTGGTAAAATTGTGTCTTTAGTGACTTATTCGCCATTTGGAAACAATCGTGTTATGGATGTTCCACTTGAGAAGGTAATCAGACATATTTAGAGAATTTAATACAGTTTAACCTCTTTTAACCAATCTGATTGGGACCAGAACTTTGTCAGATGTTTAGCTAGTTGATCTAAGGTTCATGTGAAAAATAAAACCCAACAAAAAGTAATAGGAATTTAGGAATTTCATCAGATATCACAATAAAAAATAATCAAGTTATAGCAACCTACTTTATTGTATACTGCAGAGTTTCCATAACAAACTATAAAAACATTTTGTTTACTGTACTGTCATTCTTTGAAAAAAATAAGTTATTGTTACGTTATTTACCTTTAAGAGATTTTTGAAAAAATCTCTCCATTTTCATGTTCAATTGTAATAAAATTTCTGCTGCTTTTTTGCTTCATTGTGATCTAAGTTATTCAGAGTCCTCAACATCTGAATTTTTACTATTATCCACACATTTCAGTCATCTTTACTGGTGATACCTATTATTTCCTCTTCTATACACAAATCATCTTCAATTCCTTTGTCACCCTATCCTCCACATTCTCAAAGTGAATTCGACTCCCATCAAATTACTGCAGATCTTGTAAAATGGCTTTATCATTGATTTCTAATCCTTACTTTCAACTAGACATTAGGCAAAATTTTAATAATTACATCCTTGATGCTATATATTCATTATGTATATTCATCTGGAATATTTTATTTTAGTAGAAAGTTTATCTTTCTCAGTTTTTCCAGGAGATGCAAGTGTTCATCCTTAAACTGAATTAAAATTTTAGAGAGAAATGTAAAAGATAATTTTTAAAAAACTTTCTATCACTCCTTGGTTCATAGGCTGAACTAAGTTGGCAACATTTGAAATTAAAAAAAAAAAAAAAAAATTATACCACCCAACCTTCAAGAGAATCTTTGCCTTGTCTAAAAGAACGATTTCTTTTATTGGGAAATTTTTGCTCTTCAAATAAACTTTTGGGACGAATTCAAAGTTCAACCATTCTTCAAACAAAATTGAAAGTAATCCATGCTGTTTTCTGGGACCTGTAGTACAATGGACAAGTTAATATATTATTCAAGTTTTTAAAATGCTTGTGGTTTAGCCAACTGCCCTACCACAAAAAATTGGAATTTTGTGGGTCCCAGCTCCATTATAGCAACCATTAGCAGTGATTGTTTCTTTAAATTTTTGAACTCATTGGAGATGATTTTTCTTATCATAGTGCAAACTTTTATTTAGCAACTATTTTAAATTAAGTGTTGACAATGTTGTACATCTCCTTAGGAACTAGTCATCTTTGTCGATAATTTCCGTAAATATTGTCTGAAATTCACATTTACTGTTACTTTTCCTCCTATGTGAGCAAAAAAAGACCATGACACTTTTTCCAATGATATCTAGAAACTTGTTAACACTAAACCAAATGTTGTCCATCTGCTCAGAAACTAGTACATCACCGTCGGCCGTTTTCATAATTATTGCCTGAAATTCACATTTGCTGATTGTTTTTCATCATATATGTGAGCAAAAAGAACCCATGACACTTTTTTCATGGCCTGCTAGGGTATATTAATTGATTTCGAGAACTATTCTTCCTGCCATATCACTAACACATTTTGTGACCCAGTTTTAGTAGGAAATACAGTAATACCCCATACTTACGTGATAAATGGGACCGAGCGAATGGATCTAAGTCGAATTCGCATAAGTCGGGGTATAATTTTACATACAAGTGATGTTTAATTGGGACCAAAGACTAGATAAACTAATAATTTAGAAGAAACATGTGTATGTATTACAATCTTAAATACATAATACAACCAAAATTTATATTATATACATACAAATTACAAACAAGTAAGTAAAAAGAAGTTATTTTTACATAGAAGGCTTCGTAAAATCTAATACATTTATTTGACGAATTGAAGATTTTTCTTCTCACGCAGAATTTCCTTGTAGCTTGCTAATTGTTTTTGTTTTGTGGCAAAAATAATTGTTGGAGTTTATGTTTTCCAAAATTTGTAATCCTTACTGAAACCTTCAACAGAGAGCTCGTTGTTCAGTCTCAGCTCCATGCAGATGCGCAAATGATCTTGTATAATAAGCTCTAAATATTTTGAAGACTCCCTGATTCATCGGTTGAAACAAACTAGTTGTGTTTGGTGGCAAAAATAACACTTCCACTTGTGTGTCAAAATTAGTTAAAGTAGTAGGAGGATGACCAGGTGCCTTGTCAATTAATAGGAATTAGTTTAGAGGGAATTTGTTTAGACCGACAATAACATTTCACTTCAGGTATGAAATGATGAGCAAACCAGTCCTCAAAAAGAGAAGTTGTCACCCAAGCCTTCAGATTCGACTTCCAAAATCACGGGCAAGCTGGCTTTAGAAGTATATTTTAATGCCTTTAGATTTTCTGAGCAATAAATTAAGAGAGGTTGCAACTTACAGTCACCAGCTGTATTTGCATTAACCATCACTGTCAATCGGTCTTTGGCAGCCATAAAACCTGGAAATATTTTCTCTTTATACGTTATAAAAGTTCTTTTAGGCATTTTCTTCCAGAACAGGCCAGTTTCTGCGTAGCATGATTTAAAACTGCGTAACTCGGGAATCGCGCAAGAAGGGGTAGAATAAGTCGAGGTATCACAGTACTCATCAAACAAATAATGTTTGAGTTATCTGCTTTTTTTTAAAGTTGATTCGCACGAGTCTGGCTGTAATAGAGTGCCTTTGCTCCATTTCTTTTAGCTCTCTTTTGAAAACTTGTTTAATTAAAGCAGTTTTACTGTCTAAAGTCTAGTTTTGCAAAATCAAATAGGAAATTTGAATACAATAATCATCTTTAATAAGTTTTAATGCTATTTACTAAAACTAAAGATAGATAGAGTGATTATAATTTTGTTTTTATTGATGCCACAACTGTCATGAAGCAAAGTTGTGCTCTATTTGTGTCATTTTCGTGTGGATCATCTAATATTAAATAAAAGGTTGGCTAATTTGAGGACCAGTTGATCCTAGTCTGGTTAAGAAAGGTTCTAATATAGTTTCATATAGTTAATTGAGTCTATAATTATAATAGTTTTGCAGAGTCATTTGTTTGGTTGAGTTTATAAACGCTTCATGTAAAATAAATTTTGAATTCAATTTGTAAAAGTAAATTTAGCATATATTAAAAGATGTAGAAGCTATCAAAAAAACAAATCAGTTGAATAATACTTTTAATCACTTTAACATTAGTTTATGACTATCCGTACTTTTAATTTTGTAATAACTTCTGACACAGAACATTTTCGATCGCTCGGTGGCGATCTTCATGTCTAGCCATTATTCATATTTTTAACTAATAATTTATATTTTAATCCACTGAAAAATTAACCTCATCTTATATCCAACTATCAAAACTAAGTAAAATGAAAATAGGTTAAAGTTGGTGTAATGAAAAGCTCGATACCATTGATTAGAAGGAAAAGTGATATGATTGTTCATTAGTTAGAACTATTACATCGTTGAAGATTTTATAAGCTTTTTAAAAATATACTAATATATGTATACCAAAGACAATATATATATGAAGTTATTATGAATAATTGTAAACTATTGTTATATACACACTATATTTTATATATATATATATTATATATGTATATAAATTATTGCACCTAGTTTTGGAAAATATTATTTATAAATAATAATTATATATATATATATATATATATATATATATATATATGAAGTTAATATATTACTATTGTAATTTTATTAATAAAATTATTGCACTTAATGGTGGAAAAATTACTTACAATAGTAATATATTAACTTCATAAAGTCAGTGCAACGGAAAAACAATGGATAACGTTAAATATCAAGAATATATATATATATATATATATATATATATATATATATGTGTGTGTGTGTGTGTGTATGTATATATTTAACTTCTAATGAAAAAGTCATCAATGTTAGGAAATTTGGAAATGAAAATAGATGAGACAAATAAAGTGTGTACTTTTTTCTATATTATTGAAACCGTTGTAATTAAGAAAGAAATAAACTTTTAGGAAACAAGAGTGGAAGAAGGCTTACAGATAATTTATAAATTTTAAAAAATTCTTATATATTTTCTTGCCTAAACTGGATTATTAATCATCCAAGGCAATGAGTGGAATATGGTTAATCAAGAATATAATTACTTTTTGTCAAAGTTAACTTTGCATAATTAAGCCTGTGTGTGATTTCTGGAGTGTAGCAGCATTAATCTATACACAACTATATCATCACTAACCTACGATATAGTAGGCTACTATTTTCAACTTTGCTGAGGAATTTATTGTATGTTTATTTTTCTGTTGATTGAGTACTTCTTGACAGAATAATCGCAAGTAAATGGTTTTTAAATCCTGTCATTGCTAATTATAACACATCCACCAAGACATGTTCTATATACACATGTAAATAGTAATTGCTCGACTGGTAGATCAATAAAAAAAAGTAGTAAAAAATAATAGATTCAGTAAAGGAGCTAGCATCATGTTGGCAGCAAGAATGATGAAGTTGCAAATTGTATATATGATATTGATTTCATCCTAACTTGAGCTACTAATTTTTCTCTAAAACACTTAAACATATATTAGAATGTTACTCGTGCCTGTAATAGCACTTAGTTTTTGTTGATTATTGAGGACGGCCGTATCGGCAGACATGCTTCTTTGTCAGCTCAGACTGTAACTCAATAAGAGACTTTATGCTCACTATGGACATGTGCCAAAACATCAATCATTAGCAAAGTATGTTCTGGACAACTTGAGACCAGCTGCAGAGCCCATCTGTGCATCATAGTTGAAAAGATTATATTTTTTGTTTACATGTTTAGTAACTTTGCTTGTTATGATAATGAAAACACTTTCCTAAGGGTGTTTGTAAGCCTGTTTGGTCTTGCCTTGCTTACAGCAACTCCTGGGAATCAACTTTATTATAACATTGCCAAAACCTGATGGGTAGGACTGAACGTAAAATTTCAGCAAATCTCCATAAAGTAATGTAATTGCTAATAAAAAAGACCCAAAACATTGTTACATTGCATGATATGTTTATGTCAAGGAAACTCAATACGCGCAAACATTTCAGATTCTACAGAATAAATTGCCCATCAGGTAAATAAACATAACTAAGAATGTAAACTGTACTATTCACATAAATTTCCATCAATAATCAAACTTTGTTTTAAATGTGGAAAATATAACCTATATTATTTGTAATATAAACACATGGCCAATAAGTTATACCTGTTTTCGTTAGTTACATTATGTTGATAAACTATACTAGTTTTATCATTATTATATTTGTAGTGTGGGTAAAAAGTATCATTCATAACTTGTACCTAGTGTTTTTTCCCTCCTTGATTGAATTTCCAGGCTCGATTTACACCCTCTCCTTAAAACACAATAGATCCCAGTAAAACCCACTTCTGGTACGAGTTATGAAACTTTTGTATGATAATATAATTTTTTAATATAAATAATTTTAATATAATTCAAATTTTTCATAACAAAATTACCTCATAAAATATATTTTTTGTGAATGCGTTTTCAATTTGATTGTTTTGACCAATTGTATTTTCAATATGTACCTTTAATCTATTTTGAGATTTTACTCTACTTAAAGCAACATAAAGTTGACCATGTGTGAAAAAGGTTTGGTCAATTGAAGCCTTACTTATATTACCTTATTAAAAATGTAAGTCTTAAAGGAAATTATTGGTTCCTTTTCTTTTGAAATGACATTTTAAGATCTGTTGATATTAATTTAATTATTGGTACAAATATGATAATTCCTTTTCTAGAACCAGTGATTATTTTTAATTGAATAAACTTGCCACACATATCTAGTACGATAAGACATACGTACTCCATTAACTAAACCTGTTCTCAAGTTTATATTCTAATTAACCTTTAATACTGTTAAAATATTTGTACTTAGCTGTTTTAAAATAATATTTGTACAGCTGTTTTATTTCAAAATCATACTCAGCTGTTTTTCATTGCAATGTATTTCTTATGGAGATTTCTGGTAAATTTAAGCTCCTCAAAACCCTGTAAATGTTGTAAATTGAGAAAAATCTATATTTTTCCCTGCTCCTTCATGTCAATATCTTTAATTTGAGCCATCTTCTAGATCTGTACGACCTTCCAAGCTCCTACAATATTTCTCTCAAAATTCGGCTTATGAAGTTATATATATATGGATATTATAATAATTGTTATATATGTTAATATATTTGGTAATATGTTTTTGTTCCAGATAAGTGCGAAAGAAAGCAGAACAAATGCAAAAGTTCATCTGCCTTTGAAAGTTGAAAAGAAATATTTTCATTATATGTTAGATATGAGTGGAGAATTCCTTAATCCAAAATTGTATGACTTTACTGTTGGTTTGAATAGGAAACTGGCCTAGAGAGAAACATTTTGTATTTTATGAATTGTAAATAATTTTAGCGTACATTTATGAAGTTTGTTTATACTATATAGGTTTGTTTGTGATTTTTCATAGCACAATTGCAATGATATTTGTGTACAAACTATAAAACCATAAACCTTCTATTGTATTCTATTTAACCTCTCCTTACTATTGTTCCAAAGAAATTATGATTATGAAGTTATTAAGATTATTATTTATCTTTAATTTAACGTTTATTAGGTGAGGGTAGAATCCATTTAAAATTATTTTTACTAACATCATTCTCCAGTTCCAGTTAATAAATTATCCCACTGCCTTTATTAAAAGTCTGTGCGTATTTTTCTTTCCATTTCTCCAGGCAATTTTCTATTTGTTCTCTAGACAATAATATTAAAAAGTGATGGACTACTTTATAATAGAATAATTATATTATAATGACAAGATACTATAAAATGTGTAAGTGGTAATAGACAAAATTATAACACATCACAATAAAGAAATTACTACAACTCAGCAAGTAAACTGATTAGTCAATTAGGTTATTTGCTGTTATAACTTTTTTCTGTCTGCATAGAGTTTAACAAATGTTTAAAAAACATTTCTCTGTAAAAATTCAAGTATAGGTTTTTTCATGTGTGGTTGGTATTATTGTATGGAGTAGATAACAATGCTTGGGTACTTTCACTATCCCATGCTTGTCCATGGAGCTATTTGCAGCTAGTATCTTAAATCAAGAATTGCAGTCAGATTTTGTTTTGAAAAAAGTTGTACTGAGTGGTTATCATAATTGGATACATTTCTTGCAGATATCCTTTTGTCTTGTGACTGGCTAAACAAGCAGGGCTTATCTAGTTCTAGTTTGTATAATTTTGTGACGGCTGCTGATATTTATTACACTTGATTTTGTATATGATGAAAATATTATGAAAAAACAAAATTTTTTAAATGGTAACGAATTTTAAAAAGGAAATTACATTTACATAAAAACTAACTGTTGACACAAATGAAAATCGTTCAAGGCTAGTAGTCAAATGCTAGAGCAGAACGAGGGACACCGTTAAACCTCACGCACTGTACAAACATATCTTTTAACTCCGTCAACAGCTTTACTGGCATAGAGTTCAAATAAACTAAGATTTGTCCCTTAGATACTATAAGTCACTAATCCAACACAAACCTGATAACTTTCACCATAATATTATTTTTACTTTGTGAATATTTATTAAACTATTTAGAATATCTCATGTATAGATTTAAATATTGAGTAATAAGATTAAAAGATAAATTGATGGACAACAAATTTCTTTCTAATTATAGTGCTAAGTTTGAGAATCTGTGTAACAAGTACATCTACTCTCGAAAATATTTTCCTCTGAAGGTAACCTACTACTGTTAAGCATAGATACTAACAATTGAATGTTGTTTTCTTGTAGATAAAACAAGATTGAATGTTGTTTTCACTTTTCAGGACATTTATAGATTAAATAACCTGTTTTAACAGGCTAGCGTCTATCATATTAATTTACTAATACTTAGATTTTTCACAGGTCTTGGTGAAATAAGCCAGGGAAACTTTAAGTGTGATATGTGCCCAAGAGTTTATAGATGGCATGACAATTTACGAAGACATAAACGTGTTGAGTGTGGGAAGCAACCAAGTTTCCAATGTCATATTTGTAACTATTGTACTAAACATAAGCATAATTTGAAACAACATTTTAAGAATGTTCATTGTAAATTGAATCAATTTCAATAAATATATTGTTAAAAAACTATAAATACTGAATTTATTTACATATTTTGTCTAAAAGAAAATTAGACAGTTTTTGAAATAATTATAATTTTATAACCATTTAATGAGAACTGATACATTTGATTACAATAGATCGTTTTAATTAGCCATAAAGTTTGTCTCTGTTCAGTGTGAAGTCAGAGAATATTAGTTTGTTTTCTGCAAGTTATTGTGATACTTATTTTCCAATCTTAGTGTAAGGCCAGATTCTTAAAATCAGAAAAATCTTAATAGCTACAATGAAATTTATTTATTTATTAAAACACCTTATATACATTTCAGAAGTACTCAAGGTACTTCTGAAGATGGTTACCTTATAAATGAAATGTACATCAACTGTTATAACAAATAAATTAATTTCATTGCGGTTATTTAGTTTGTTTATTTAATTCATAGTCCACAGTTACTCTAGGGAATAATTAATTGATAAATCTTATTAATTTTTTTTTCATTTCAGAATTTGTAATAAAAACAGAAAATTCCGACGAAATAATGGGTTGCCATTTTCATGAATATCTTGGCAAAATTAAAATGGAATCAAAACGAAAACGATGCTGCATCTGTACTCCTAAAAAAGATAGAAAAACTGTGCTATTTTGCATTAACTGCAGACTTCATACATGTAAAGAACATAGTGCTGTTGTTTGTATAAAATGTATTGATAGAAATTTAGCTTGTAAATGCGAGTAGATTTTATATTATTTTATCATTTAATAGTAAATAAATATTTTATACTCATTACACAAACCTTCTTCACTTATTCATCTTTACCTAGATCCTAAAAGTGTCTCTCATTAAAAATTTTTCTTCAAATTCTGCCACCTGGTTTCAGGCCAAATAAACCATGTCTCTCTTTTAAATAGTGTGGACTTAAATCATCTAATGCGATTTTTGACTTAGAATTAAGATTTATAACAAACATTTCTGCTATTTATAGTAAACATAATTTTTATATAAGGAACTTCCGTCAAGAATAAATGAAACCCAGTAATGCTTCACAATTTTAATTAAAATTACTAGTATATAAGTGTATAAAACAACTGCGGCGTAATGTTTAACACAAATAAATAAAACCTCTATACCACAAATGACTTTTCTTTTATTTAAAACCTTATGTACATTTCGATTGCATAGCAATCATCCTCAGAGGTAATTTACAATAAAATATTCCAGAGGTATTTTATTGTAAATTACCTCTGAGGATGATTTCTATTGCAATCGAAATGTACATAAGGTTTTAAATAAAAGAAAAAAGTCATTTGTGGTATAGAGGTTTTATTTATTTGTGTTGAAATTACTTGTGTCAAATGTTTCTAGTTGTTGCTAATACCGTTTTATTTTTCAGTACAGTGATCCCTTGCTATTCACGGAGGCTACATTCCCCGAACTTACCACAAATACAATGTAAAATATTAAGATGGTACAAAATTTTCCTTCAAATGTTTCAACTCTACTTCTTTAATGCATTCATTAATTAACAAGCCAAAGAAATCAATTCGTGTGGTTTTATTATTTTTTAGTAAATTCTACATGTTGATATTATGTTCCTAAACCTAAACATATGTTTCCTTGGCAATTTACTTGCTTCATTAAAAATAAAAAATTTCTAATAAAATGTAACAAAAGAAATGTTGTCAATATTGTGTATTGGCTTGGAAGGGCAATACAAAATTTGAGTGCCAAGTATGTTCACAGAGATCAGGATTGCAGCAGCATGCTCTATTGAACTCTATCCGGAATTATAAAAGTTTAAGAGAAATAAGCTACTGTAATTACAAATATAAATTATTTTAATTTTATATTTTTTATACAAATTTTAAGTTTATGAGAATTATGTGTGCTTAAAAGTATAAATTTTTTTTCTCTGTGCATTACTAATGTCACAAAAAGTTATCAGGATCGAAGGACCTTCAAAAAAATTGTATAGACAGACCTCCTCTCCAAATGGCAAAATGAATAGAGCTGGGCACATATACTACCACATAGATAAAGTTTTAGAATTCTAGGTACATCATCGGTGATTTTTATAGCAGAATGAGTTAAACCCGGGGTCTCCAACCTATGGGTCGAGTGCCAGATGTGGCCCGCGGAAAGCTAGCATACTAAAAAAAACTTTATTTGATAATATATTTTTCCTTTTAAGCATTTTTAACATTAAATATGAGCACAGTACTTGTCTCACTTGCTACTTCTTTTTTCTGTAAGTGTAAAACTAGCTGTAAGCAAGTAGCGATCAAACATTAAGCGATAGCAAGTGGTCAGCATGGACTGTACATGTAAGGGCAGAAAGCTCGGCGCTGTTGTACTTACCTCGACTGTACCTGAGGCAGGACCAAAATAACCTCGCCGCATCAACGCACCCTGCCATGACTCATCATTGCTTTGTTTGCTTTCTAAATTCTATTTTCTTGTCAGTGGGTTTTCAGCATCAGTTACAATCACAACTAGTGCGAGTGTAGGTTGATGTTTTGTGAAGTGCATAGTGATCGTGGACAGTCTTGTATTTTTTTGTTTTATTGTTCATAACAATGGCTTCTTGTAAAAAAAGAAGTTGATTTTGAGATCTGTGCTTTTAATAAACAGTGGAACCATGACTATTTTATGATCGACAACAAAAATAAAACATTATAGCTTAGCACGCTTGGTACTAGCATGGCACAGTAAGGACGGGATTTTTTGAGGTAGGTGCCTACTAGATGGGACTCCCGCCATCCGCACACTTGATTGCTGGATCTGCACGGGAAGACAAGACTTGGTTACTGATTAAGTTTAATAGTTACCGCATCACTTCAACAGCGTTTTAAATGTTACCATTGTCAAAAAATAATAAAATTTGGTTTTCATAGTAATATATAATACAAGGATTATGATGGTGAAAACATTTTAATTTTATAAAATAGTTTTCTTATCGTAAAACGACATTAAATTAAAACCTCTCTAAATAGAATTACAGTTTGACATAAAAAAGTCAGTCTGTGAAGTTTTTTAAAATATTTTGGTCAGGTGAATGATGTCAGCGGAAAAGTTGGAGGTATAATTCGAAATTTTATTTCTTGAAAAAAAATATTTCGCTACGACCACATTTTGGTTGTGGCGTATATTTGAGCGCAAACATTAGGTGTTATTGTCTGAAAGTGTGACTAGCTAATGCAAACGAGTAACCATACTGGGTGCTGGGGGGGGGGGGGCGGTAATCATGTTTAGTTATTCGTCTAGTCTATTGAATATGTATCAAAATGTTAACTTCATTTATTGACAATTACAACTTGCAGCGGCCAGAATGTCCGATGCAAAGAATCTGGGTAATTGTACAGAATACCAGAATCAAACCTAACCGGGTTAAATAATTGACTAAATTTATATATAAAAATTTTAAAACATTATAATAATAATAATATTAAAACTAGGGTAAATAATAGTAAAATGAAGAAAATTAGAAATAACTTTAGACTTAAAAAACATAAATTATAAGCAATAAGAAAAATTATCACTTCAAAGTGGATAGCCTAAATTATGTAAACAAAAAAAGACGGTAATTGTGTAGTATAACAAACTAGGCCTAGATGCCGGCTATTAAAATAATTGTACTTAAAAATAATCAGGAATAAAGAATGTAAATTAAGATGTGAGGAAAGTAAATTAGGCCTAGCTAGGGAAAATAGTATTTATGTAAAAGTAAAGATTAAATGTTAAAGTGTAATAGCCTAAGAAATTAGGTTATAATAGAAGAAGTCATATTTGATTTCGGAAAAATCCGCTTAGGGCATTGATTATAAATCTTGTCACTACGAAACGAAAGCGCTACAGTCGAACTTTGGATTAAGAATGTTAAAAAGTTAATTAAATTAAATGAGAAGAAATAAAGTCAAATATGTTATTAAATAAAAGGTAAAAATGCAAAGGACACATCAGAATACAGAAACGCCTTTTATAAAAAGGGAAACTAATCTTAGTTCAGAATTTCCGAACAAACAAAGTCAATTGCCATGGCAACGGCTTTCTGATTGGTCAAAAGTTGAAAAATGGATACTGGGACGTGGGAAGTTTGAAATTGGAGAAGGAGGCCTCAAAAAAGCACGCTATCCAAGATCAGAATGCATTAGGCTCTCAAAGCGAGCAGACGTGTTGTTGTACCATGCGATCAAGACAAGAAAAAATGTGCTAAAAACAGAGTAAAAAGTGCTACGATGTGATCAGGGGAAGGAAGATATATATGAGCAAGGGCTCATATATACCCAGAACAAAATTTCGACCACCAAAATGCAAAATTAAAGAAAATAAGAAGATTAACCGAAATTATGGAGAGACGCCTACCTACCAAGACCCTTGAAGCTGTAACAGGACCGACAGATGACAACATTAATGAAGATAAAAAGATTTCTACAGTACAAGGTTATATAATCAATTTAATTATTCTTTTTTAAATAACATTTTACTTCAAATTATATTAACTTAATTTCAAAATTAAATAAGATGGGAATAACCTAAGGGACTGATTAGTCAACTCTCTTAGGTTACCCAAATTTAAGTAATAAAGATTCAAAATTGACTTTCCATTCCCATCGCTGTGGGAATGTATGGATTAAGTATAAAGATGTATATCTTATATGGCTTTTTCTAAGTGAATTTCTAATGAATAACTTCCAAAGAAGTTAATTGTTCAAGGCATAGCCTAAAGGCAGTACATAGTAATATTAAGTGTTTGAAAAAGAATCAGATTTTAAAATATGTTAAATTTAACTCTACTAATCAAAATTATATACAAAATTAATTATGGTAACTTTGATAATTTAAATTATATGTAAAATTAATGATAATAAGAAAATTTAAAAACAGAAGGAGATAATAATGTTTAGTTAAATGGCAAGTTGTATGAATTTTTGAAAAAATAATTAGTCAAGAAAATCCTGTGAAATTAAATAAAAACAATAATAATTAATTTGAACCTTGGAACAAATAAATAAAAATGTATATTTTCCAATTAGCTGTGTTTTCATTCTAGATAAGATAAGTTCACTAGGTATCCAGGTATAGTCTTTAAATCACAAGTGTCTCTCAAAGATTCCACTACCCGAAAAGGAGCTTGAACAGGGCTTATCGGAGGCTAATTGGTTTTATCAAAAATTCAGGGGTTGGTTCCTCTGAGAGGTTTATTCCTTGAGGCACAGGTCTATGAAATTAGGTTCGTAGTCAATGGATAAACCATTACTTTCTTACTGACTTAGCAATTGAGGACGAGAAATAAACAACGGCAAAGGTTATAAAAAGTAAGTCGGTAAGAAAAGTATGGCGCCCAACGTTTGAGGCTCGATGCTTACATTGTAACATCGGGTCAACATCAAATAGAGACAGATTTAAATCGACTAAGGAGCCTAGTGAAACAAAATTAATTAAATAGAATTCAATTAAAATTGTAAAAAATAATAGGAATCATAAAATGAAAACCAAAGAAGTTCTTTAAATTAAATAAGAGTTAATTATAATAAAAATGAAATTAAAAAGAACTTAGAATAAATAATAATAATTAAAAGGAAATAATTAAGTAAAATAAAATTCAGTAGGCGTCGGTAGGGCATAATATAAATAATAATGTTAGTTATTAATGAAAGTAAATAGAATACATAGGCGTTAGATAGACAAGGTCAAGGGAACACTGAACCGGATCACATCGAGCACAATTCTAAATAAATATTTAATTAAATACTCAGTATATAGTAAAAATATAGAAGTAGGAGAAGTTAGTAAGGGAATAAAAGGATAGTTAAATACAAGACTTTAAGATGGCGACAAGACAGAGAAAAGACACAGAACCATCTGAAATGATGGAGTTTTTTAAAAAAATGATGGAGGAACAAAAACAGGAGAGATTAAAAGAGATGGAGGAACAAAAACAGGAAAGATTAAAAGAGATGGAAGAACAGAAACAAGGGAGAATAAAGGAACAAGAAGAATTAGTAAAAAAGATAGAGGAACAAAAACAGGAAAGATTAAAAGAGATGGAGGAACAGAAACAAGGGAGAATAAAGGAACAAGAAGAATTAGTAAAAATGATAGAGGAACAAAGAAAGAAAGAAAGAGAGGAGGAAAAAGTAGAAAGAAAGAAAGAAAGAGAGGAGGATAAACAAGAAATTAAGAATCTTTGGGAAATCACGAATAAGAGGATAGAGGAAATAAATGAAGGAATTACAAGAAAGAATGAGGAAATGGGAAATAAAATCCAAGAAACTATAGAAAAGATGTATAACTTAGAGGTAACAGTCAGTGAAAATAAACAGACTGTAGAAACAGTTAAGGGAGAAGTCAAAAAAGTAGAAAGAAGGGTACAAGTAGTTGAGAATAAGATAAAGAATATGGGAGAAGGGATAAATATAGCTACCTTGTTTAAATCAAGGATGTTTGAGATGGGTGATAATGGAGACAAAAGCAAGAAGGAATTCTACGGTAGGGAAGATGAAGACCCTATTGATTTCATTAAACACCTAGAAGGTATAATGTCCGAAATTGATCCTGACATGGAGGAAGGACAAAAAAGGAAAATAATGGAGAGACATCTTAAAGGACCAGCACAAGAATGGTGGTTGGCCATGAATATGGAGGAGGAAAATTATGATGAAGTTAAGGAGAGATTCTTTAGCCACTTTTGGGGATCTCATGCACAAGAGAGAATTCGAGGAAGAATCGAAAATGGAAAATATGAATACCATCGAGGCACAAACAACATGGTAAATTATTTCTTAAAAATGGTGAACACGGCGAGACACCTAACCCCGCCATACAATCAGGCGGAGTTAATTATGAAGATTATGAAGCATTATGGGAACAGAATGTATATAGGATGTTCCGGGATGGCGGCTACCGACATAGAGGAGGCGGTAAAATACATCCGAAGGAACATGGAGCAGGAGGCTACCAGGAACCGGACTCAGCCTAGGACTGAGGAACGGGAACCTGAAAGGAGAGGGTTTACACACCAAACGAGAAACCCCGGATACAAGGGAAATTGGAGGCAAGAGCCTTACCCGGTAGAAGGGAGAGGAAACTGGAGACAGGGGCCCTACCAAAGAGAGGGACCAAGAAATAGGCCGCAAAATCAGTGGCAACAACAAAGGCCAGAGTACAGGCCACAAAACCAAACGGAAGAAGGCCCACAGACAAAAGAAAAGAGACCACAAAATCCAGGGCCAAGTGGTCAATCAAAAAACTAAATGAGAGGATCCCTAATGGTAGGAAGGAAAAGAGGAGACAACCATTAGAGATCCAACAACAAACAAAATATAGGAAATATTACCCGGAGAAACAAGGAACAGTAAATAAAGGAAAGGCGGAAGACCTAAAGAACAAAAATAAAAAAACAATACAACAGGAAAATAACAATGAAGTACACCAAAATCAAGAGCGTAGAGTTGGTGGAGTATCTCTTGATATTCGTGCTGAATTGTTAGAAGAGGACAAGGAGATTGGCGAAGGTAACCAGAAGAAAGAAACATGCCCTGTAATTGACTGTGAGGTAGAAGGGCACTCTATAGAGGTAGAGATTGACACGGGTGCAGACGTGTCAGTCATTCAAGAAAAGGCTTACAACAACCTCAAGTTGCATGGGCTTAAGTTCCTGGAACTACCCATCAACAATGTGGGAGTTGTAACAGCCATTAAGACTGCACAAATAAAGGTTACCCGGCAATGCTTAATTCCCTTAACAATTAAAGGCATAAAAGTGGACTGCATCTTCATAGTGGTCTCCAAACTTCGGTCGGAGATGATTATGGGGTGCAACACACTGTATGACCTAAAGGCACGGATAAACATGGATAGACGCTTTGTGACATTCGAAATAGAAGGGGAAATGGTGTACCAGGACTTTAAAAGTAAAATACAAAAGATAGAGGAAAATGAAGAAGTCCGAAAAATATGCAAGATAACCCAGGAAAAAGAAGATGCATCAACAATAGGGCATCAAAGCAAAAAGGAGGGGTTAATGCGACAGTGCGAGAAGCAGGGGCACTGCCGAATGAATGAAGGAGGAAATGGACAAGAAACAAGTAAAGGGGAAATCTTAAATATAACGAACGAATATCAAAGAAAAATAAAAAATGAAACAGAGGAAAAATTAAACAAAAACAAAAAATTAAAAAACAAAAATGAAAATATAATAAATAAGGAAATAAATTTAAGACCTGAGGGAGTCAAAACAGGAGATAAAGAAACAAAGGACATGGAAAGAAGAGCTGCAGCTGAGATTAAGAGCAAACCAAAATATAAACAAGGTAAGGCCGAAATAGTGCCAAAAAGGGGAAATAATGTGAGTGGAAAAATAATAAATAAGAAAATAAATATAAATAAAAGTATAAACGTCGCGTCGAAACAATTAAAAGGGGGGAACAACGAGGTTAAAATGAATAACCAACAAGTAGCTCGGAAGCCCATGACTAACACTTTAGATTCTGGAGAGATAACCCAAAGGAAAGAAATTGAAATTAAAGAAAGAAAAAAGAAAAACCCATTTACTAGTTCAAGAGTTCGAAAGTCAATTAAAATGAGAGCCAATCCAAATACGAGAAGAACCTTCATTTCATTACAAGTCAAAAACAGAAAAATAAAAGGTAGATTTAAGGAGAATAAGGGAAAGTTAAGAAATTGGAAAAGGAGAAAGAAGAAAAAGAAAGATAAAGCTGGACGGATAATAAGAAAATATTTAAAGAATAAAGGATAATAAGGCAAGGTAAATAAAAAATGATCCATCAGTGACATAGGGAGTAACGGTTAAGTAATAAAAATAAAAATGTAAAATAAATCTAAGTAGTAGATTAAAGCAGTAACATAATCCAAATACATAGGACAAATAATATAAAATCAGTATTAAATGTGAAAGAAAAAGCCATATGTTAAATGAACGGGATTCATTGAATTTATTAAAGTAAAGGTTGTGTTAAACAACAATGAATGTGTAAAATAAGGATTACAATATACAATATTGTATAGTTAATATAAACTTGAAATAAGATTAAATAAAAAAGAATGTGACTAAGGACAGGAGTAATAAATGAGTAAATAGCATGTGAAGTGACTAATGTGACAATGATATATATGAGTGAAAGGGACAGGAGAGTAAATTGTGAACTTTAGTAAAATTAATTAAGTTATGAAGATGAATAGGAATAGTAGATTAATGAAAGGAATATGAAAATTTTAATATAAACTAGTATAAGTGTTAATGTTACTTTTCACAAATATGTTATTAATTATGTTTATCTGTTTCAAGGGAGAGAAGAACCAAAATTTTCATATATTTAAAAAGGGGGGAATTTTGCAGCGGCCAGAATGTCCGATGCAAAGAATCTGGGTAATTGTACAGAATACCAGAATCAAACCTAACCGGGTTAAATAATTGACTAAATTTATATATAAAAATTTTAAAACATTATAATAATAATAATATTAAAACTAGGGTAAATAATAGTAAAATGAAGAAAATTAGAAATAACTTTAGACTTAAAAAACATAAATTATAAGCAATAAGAAAAATTATCACTTCAAAGTGGATAGCCTAAATTATGTAAACAAAAAAAGACGGTAATTGTGTAGTATAACAAACTAGGCCTAGATGCCGGCTATTAAAATAATTGTACTTAAAAATAATCAGGAATAAAGAATGTAAATTAAGATGTGAGGAAAGTAAATTAGGCCTAGCTAGGGAAAATAGTATTTATGTAAAAGTAAAGATTAAATGTTAAAGTGTAATAGCCTAAGAAATTAGGTTATAATAGAAGAAGTCATATTTGATTTCGGAAAAATCCGCTTAGGGCATTGATTATAAATCTTGTCACTACGAAACGAAAGCGCTACAGTCGAACTTTGGATTAAGAATGTTAAAAAGTTAATTAAATTAAATGAGAAGAAATAAAGTCAAATATGTTATTAAATAAAAGGTAAAAATGCAAAGGACACATCAGAATACAGAAACGCCTTTTATAAAAAGGGAAACTAATCTTAGTTCAGAATTTCCGAACAAACAAAGTCAATTGCCATGGCAACGGCTTTCTGATTGGTCAAAAGTTGAAAAATGGATACTGGGATGTGGGAAGTTTGAAATTGGAGAAGGAGGCCTCAAAAAAGCACGCTATCCAAGATCAGAATGCATTAGGCTCTCAAAGCGAGCAGACGTGTTGTTGTACCATGCGATCAAGACAAGAAAAAATGTGCTAAAAACAGAGTAAAAAGTGCTACGATGTGATCAGGGGAAGGAAGATATATATGAGCAAGGGCTCATATATACCCAGAACAAAATTTCGACCACCAAAATGCAAAATTAAAGAAAATAAGAAGATTAACCGAAATTATGGAGAGACGCCTACCTACCAAGACCCTTGAAGCTGTAACAGGACCGACAGATGACAACATTAATGAAGATAAAAAGATTTCTACAGTACAAGGTTATATAATCAATTTAATTATTCTTTTTTAAATAACATTTTACTTCAAATTATATTAACTTAATTTCAAAATTAAATAAGATGGGAATAACCTAAGGGACTGATTAGTCAACTCTCTTAGGTTACCCAAATTTAAGTAATAAAGATTCAAAATTGACTTTCCATTCCCATCGCTGTGGGAATGTATGGATTAAGTATAAAGATGTATATCTTATATGGCTTTTTCTAAGTGAATTTCTAATGAATAACTTCCAAAGAAGTTAATTGTTCAAGGCATAGCCTAAAGGCAGTACATAGTAATATTAAGTGTTTGAAAAAGAATCAGATTTTAAAATATGTTAAATTTAACTCTACTAATCAAAATTATATACAAAATTAATTATGGTAACTTTGATAATTTAAATTATATGTAAAATTAATGATAATAAGAAAATTTAAAAACAGAAGGAGATAATAATGTTTAGTTAAATGGCAAGTTGTATGAATTTTTGAAAAAATAATTAGTCAAGAAAATCCTGTGAAATTAAATAAAAACAATAATAATTAATTTGAACCTTGGAACAAATAAATAAAAATGTATATTTTCCAATTAGCTGTGTTTTCATTCTAGATAAGATAAGTTCACTAGGTATCCAGGTATAGTCTTTAAATCACAAGTGTCTCTCAAAGATTCCACTACCCGAAAAGGAGCTTGAACAGGGCTTATCGGAGGCTAATTGGTTTTATCAAAAATTCAGGGGTTGGTTCCTCTGAGGTTTATTCCTTGAGGCACAGGTCTATGAAATTAGGTTCGTAGTCAATGGATAAACCATTACTTTCTTACTGACTTAGCAATTGAGGACGAGAAATAAACAACGGCAAAGGTTATAAAAAGTAAGTCGGTAAGAAACTGTTATATTCGGTGTTTATACTAAACCTTTATTTTTTAGTCATTATTTAGGACCACAGTCTAGTAACTTAGTCATTAATATTATTTTGTTATTGATATACTGTGTAAAACTTATTAGTAATCAGAATTTATTGACAGTTACAATTATTGTAAACGGTGTTTATATTAGGCCTATTATTACTATTAGGCTGACACCAGAAACATTAGATAGTGTTATAGAAAAGTTATTTGTATTAGACCCTGTGTAACAACATTAATACTACTGGGTTTAGTTGGCAAGTGAGCCATGTATAAAAGCAATTTGACGTTGAATTTATGTTTTATGTTGAATATGTTTTACGATTTATGTTGAATAAAACTACGGTTGATTCATGGTTCAAGAATACATAATTTATTAAAAATTTGGCAACGTTTCGACAACTATACGAGGTCTGTTAAAAAAATACGCGGACTGAGGTCATAAAAAAAATGTACTTTATTTGGAAGTTACATGTCTGGGCCTTCTTCAAAGTACTCTCCTCCCCAACGCACACACTTATCCCAACGGTGTTTCCACTTGTTAAAACAGTCCTGGTACGCTTCTTTTGTGACGGCTTTCAGCTCCTTCGTTGCATTTGCCTTAATCTCCGAAATCGTTTCAAATCTTCTTCCTTTGAGGGGTTTTTTGAGTTTTGGGAAAAAGAAAAAGTCACAAGGAGCAAGGTCAGGTGAGTAGAGGGGATGGGAAAGAACAGTGATCGAGTGTTTGGCCAAAAACTCACGAGTTCTGAGTGAGCTGGAGCATTGTCGTGATGGAAAAACCAGTTATCACTTCTCCACAGTTCTGGCCTTTTGCGTCGGACGGCATCCCTCAGACGTTTCAGTACTTCAATGTAGGTAATCTGGTTGACTGTAGTAGAGCATTCATGGAGGTACTCGTAGTGAACAACACCCTTAGCATAAAAAAAAAACTGTCAGCATCACCTTGACATTCGACCAAACTTGGCGAGTTTTTTTGGGTCTTGGGGACGTTTGACTCACCCATTGGGATGATTGGACCTTCGTTTCAATGTCGTAACCATACACCCATGATTCATCACCAGTTATAATTCTTGACAAAAAGTTCTCATCTTCATTCGAAGGATCAAGCAGTTCCCGACAAACCCAGATGCGATTGGCTTTTTGGTCGTAGGTCATCAGGCGTGGCACAAATTTCGCAGCGACGCAATGCATCTTCAATTTTTCGGTCAAAATCTCGTAACAAGCTGCAACTGATATCCCACACTCTTCGGAAAGCTCCCTAATGGCCAGACGTTGATTTTCGTGCACCAGGGTGTTGATTTTGTCAACGTGTGGGTCATCAGTTGATGTTGAAGGACATCCAGGACGCTCATCGTCATCAATCGACTGTCAGCCACCCCTTGAAACGTTCATGCCACTTGAAACACGCAGTACGCTTCATGGCAACATAGCCGTAGGCCGTGTTAAGCATGGCAAATGTTTCTGTTGCAACTGATTTCCCTAGTTTTACACAAAATTTCACAGCAATTCGTTGCTCCTTCAGGCTGTCCATTTTACAATCCGACAAACAAAAAAAAACACTCTTTACTAAACTGCGTGTAACTCATCAACAAATGAAGATATCTGCGAATGAAATACCGCGTTTTAATCAGCTGATTTAAACGAACCTAGCGACACCAAGCGGATTCTCCTCAAACTAACTTGAGCCATGAAATTCAAACAGTCTGCGTATTTTTTTGAACAGACCTCGTATTGTTGTTCTCGTTCAGGTATGATAAAATTAACTATGTCTAAAATATTCTAATAAAAAATATAATAAAATAAATAACATTACAATATACATTTAAGTTATTAATACCATTAAATTAACATTACAAACAACACAAATAATCAAATTAATTGATTAAAAGCACACTATAAGAGTGATAGTCCATTAGAATGAAATCTTTAAAACAATTAATAAAATAATTAAAATGTGTCAACAAATTCCTAAACTACATATCAATTAACATAAACAACTCTTGAAATTTAGGCACAAGCCAACGTTTCAGTTATTTAATATTACAATTTCCTAATAAAGTATAAAAGAAGACACAACATGATTAATTTAACAATAGCAATGCACAAAAACCATAAATGATTTACAAAACCAACATAGATAAATAGAAAATTGATAGAAAGTTATAGCGTGCTTTTAACAATTTAATTTGATTATTTGTGTTGTTTTTCATGTTAATTTGTTAGTAGTGCCTTTTATTAACTTTAATGTGTATTGTAAATTTAATGTTATTTTTTTATGTTAATGTTGTATTTAAATTGTTTAAACATTACAGCTAATTTTGTCTATTGTACTTGTAGGCCTGAATGAAGACAACAATATAGTTGTCGAAACGTTGTTGAATATTTAATAAATTAAGTATTCTTGACTGAATCAACCGTATTTTTATTCAACAAAAAAATTTGTGAGTGTACACATCATCATCATGAGTTTTTAGTTCCACATATTTGCTGTAAATAATCTTATTTGAGCTGATGAATTTTTAGTTTTACATATTCACTACAAATAATCTTATTTGACCTGATTCAGTTTTTAGACTTTTTTAAATTCGCTAAACATACTATTTATTCAGGGTTTATTTATTGGGTTTATAAGCCAAATAATCTACAGAGTTTTCCAGGTTTAGCACAATTTTAAAACCTGTATACAGAATGAAATAGTAGCAAACATTCATGAGTTGTGGATAAACATAAATGTTTCGATGGTGCCGGTAAGTGATCAGTTCGGAAATGCCCTGAAGTTCTTCATCTCCGACTTTTAAAACAGCGGAAGGTGGGGAAACAGTGCCCGGCCGGCCATACGGGACAAGTGAGCGTATACACATTTGATTCAAGGTTTTTAATTTTTTTTAATTGTAGAGAGTTGTATTTTTAAAAGTGCCACCCTAGTAGCTTATGTCTTATTTGCAATGAGACTGTCACTGTTTTGAAAGAATTTAATGTCCGTAGACATTATGAAACAAAACACAATAACCAGTATTCCAATTTAACAGTCAAACTACAAGAGGACAAAATTGCTTCTTTGAAAAATTTGCTTTCAATTCAGACACAAATTTTTACAAAGCAATCTCAAAAAATACTGCTGTAAAAGCCAGTTTCAAAGTCAGTCATATTCTGGCTAAAGCTGGTAAAGCTTTTGCCGACTGCCAGTTGGTGAGTGTGGAAGAAATCTGTCCTGATAAACGTTTACTGTTCAATGCTATTAGTTTGTCGACAAATGCAGTAGCGTGCATAGCGGGAAGATCTTGGAAATAACGTTGTTTATCAGCTAAAAGACGCAAGCAATGACTTTGAATGGTTCTTAATCACTCTTGATGAATCAGCTGACGTCACTGACTTGGTTCAAGTTCTTTTATTTGTTTGTGGTGTAAACAATGATTTTAGCTGACGTTCACTCTACGGAGAGTAGTGCGACCAGAGACAACATTTCTGCAAAAATAAGTGAAACCATTTCTAATTTTGGGATCGATTTTAAACGCATGAGAGGTGTTACCACTGATGGTACGAAAAATATGTCAGCTACAAAAACTAGAGTAGTTAAAAACATTTGAAATTCTGTTAAAACAGCTGGCGGTATTTAACCCCTGATTTATCACTCCATTATCCATCAACAAGCGTTTTGTGGTAAACACGTAGATGTAGCTGAAGTAATTAATGTAGTTGTAAAAACAGTTAACTTGATTAGATCAGGTTCCCTCAAACACTGCCAGTTCAAAAATTGACAAACCTTACCAAGATGTTCCCTACGACTGTAAAGTTCGCTGGTTAAGCAGAGGCAAAGTATTTCAGCAGTTTTTCAAACTTCGTGAGGTGATTGACATTTTCATAACTGAACAGCGTCGTCCTGTACCTGAACCTTCTAACAGTGTGTTTGTATGGAAATTGGATTTTCTTGTTGACCTCAAGGCACATTCACTTTTTGAACTGCAAGGCGAAAACTTTTCAGTTTGTGACTTATACTGGCATTTCAAAGCTTTTAGAAAATAATTCACACTTTTTGAGAAACATTTAGGTACTTTATGAATTTTGACCATTTTGAATCTTGTCAGAACTTAAGTGCACAAAGCACTGCCACCTTCCCCAAGGATTACATTTTAGAAATCATGTCTAAGCTACAACAAGAGTTTGAAAATGGCTTTGAAGACTTTGACAGTGGAGCAGAAGACATTCAGATGTTTCAAAACTCTTTTAAGTGTGACATTGACAAAGTATCTGTAGAAATGCAGCTTGAAGCCATTGAGCTAACAAACAATGACTCACTCAAGACTGATTTCCAGGTATGTTACAAAGAAAGTAACCTAGTTATATTTTACAATTCTCTACCAGAAAAATACTTTAAAAACATAAAAAACCCTGCTCCAGCTATGTTTACTCTTTTTGGATCTACCTACAAGTGTGAGCAGACTTTTTCAAAAATGAAGTTTTTAAAATCTAAATACAGATCTTCCTTTTCAGACGAGAATTTGAAATCAATCCCAAGGATCGGAAATACAAAGTTTGACCCTAAATGGGTTGAAATTTTAAGTGGCAAACAAATGCAATCCTCAGTAAATAATAATTGTTCTTTTTAGGTTTTACACATGTAAATTCATGTATTGTCGTTTTCTTTAAAACTCAATAAAATATATTTTGTAGTAAATTGAAAAGATTTGGTTTCATATCATCCTGTGTTTTCATTAGGCCTACTTGAAAACTCCTTCTACAGAACAATTGAATCGTTTATTTCAGAAACCAGTCAACTGACATTTTCATCAAAAATGAGTTTAATACAGATTATGATTCTTCAAGTATAAATACACATTTTAGTGCAGAAACCCGTCAAAAGGCATGACTCTAAGTGGTCCATATGTCAACAACAATATTGAGTTTAGTGCAGAAACCTGTCAAGCGATATCAGTTAACGGGTTTCTGCAGTAAATTTCAGTTTCGTAGTTTGGCAGCACTGTTTTGTAGAAATCTATTACCACAGCTAACCAACATTGAATTAATTTTTATTTAGACAGGCAGCAAGTCATATTGTTTTACAACACATATTATTTAGTTTTAGGTTAGAGTTGGTGTTTTGCATTCTTACTTTATATTTTGTGTTAGATAAATAGTTTCTTTATAAAAATGCATGTTGAAAGTTCTGATGATGAACCTGAAGTGAAAAGAAAACGTGGTATTACTAAGGAAGTGAAATATAAACGCAATGTAATACGAAAATCAAGACTAAGAGGTGAGGAATACACAAACTATAAGGGTTATGTTGTTTCAAGTAAATCTGTTCCTGATAACCTAATATGCAAATGTCCACGGAAATGTTATTTATCTATTGATATTGGGATTAAAAATCATATCTGGAAAGCTTTTTATTCTATGAATAACAAAAAACGAGCAAGATTTATATTTACAGACCTTAATAGAAGCTATTGAAATAAGGCGTAGAGTGAAAAAAATCCAAATCAAGATAATAGTCTTAACTTAGACCTAGATAAAACTCCAACCACTAAGAGTGTTACAACGAATAAAAAATAAGTCTTTTGTATATAACATAAAACTAAATGGTGTCATTACACCACTTTGCAAAAATGTTTTAATTCAAATTCACGGTGTATCTCGTGATCGAGTTGCAAGGTTAACCGACCTATTAGCCAAAAACACAACACCTTTTGATATGAGAGGCAAAAACTGTAGTGGTAATGCGATTAATGGTAATTTTTGTCTTGCTGTACATGAACACATCTCTCGATTTGAAGTCAGAGAAACTCATTATGGGTCAAATAAAAAACAATATTTAGATGCATCACTAAATATTTCAAAAATGTACAAAATGTTCCAAACTACATACCCTAAATTAAAGGAAAAAGTCAAGTATAGTTTTTTTTACAGATATTTTAAGGAAAATTTTAACTTATCCTTTGGACGACCACAAGTAGACGTATGTAGCCAGTTTGAAAACTTTAAAGCAAAACTTAGAGATCCAGATCTATGTGACAATGTAAAGCATAGTGTAGCCGCCGAACAAATCGTACACCAACGGAGAGCCAAAAAGTTTTATTTAAAAAAGAAATGGCCCAAAATGAGGACAATGATACGGTAGTTCTGTGTCTTGATTATATACAGAACTTACCAATACCACACATACCTGTTCAAGAAGTTTTTTACATGCGCCAGATTTGGTTAAATGTATTTCGCATTCATGATATGAAGACAAATAAAGCCAAAATGTATATATATCATGAAGGCAAAGCGAATAAGTCTCCTGATGAGGTTTGTTCTATGCTTTTGCGTTATCTACAAACAGAAGTTTTTCCAAATGGAGTGAAACATCTTGTACTCTTTAGTGACGGCCCAGAATAAAAATCACTGTGTTGTGAGGTTTCTTATGAATCTGAGAGATAGGAATTTGTTTGAGACTGTAACCCATTATTTTCTGGTCAGGAGACACTCGTATTTACCTTGGGACCGTGACTTTAGGAATATAAAACGTGTTGTGCGACGTGCTGATAGAGTATACACACCCGATCAGTATGCTGAAATGATCATCAAAGCTAGTAAAACTGGTCGCTTTACTGTACATAAGGTAAACAGTGATATGATATTTTCTTTTAGTACTTGGTGGACCCAATATTACAAGAAGAATGTGAACCCTGATGAAACATGTGGGAGAGGTTTTTCAAAGGAACAAAGAATACCGTTTAAAGTCTCTACCTATAAGGAATTTTGTTATGAAAACACTAATCCAGGAAAATTTGTGGTTAAGGAATTTATTGGAGGCTTTATTTCTTCAACATTTACCTTAAAGAAGTACCTTAATGCTCCTGAATTTCCAACAGACCTAGCACACCTGGAAAAGTTCGTATTAACAATAAAAAAATTAATGACATAAAAAAGTTAACAAAATACATATCTGGATATGAGACTTTCTAAAATAACATCATAGAGTGACCCACAACAGAAGCAGAGTGTAATGTTGACAGGGAATATCTTAATTAAGAAAAGAAGAAGAAATACATAGAAGTAATATATTTCCATTTAGAAAAGAAGAAGAAAAATAAAGTTAAGAAAATTTAATTATACAAATTATTATTGTTTTTTTAGATAAAGAGCTCTTTGAGGGAATATTAACTAGCAGAAAGTAAAAAACAATGATAAATTATTATTTCGAATAATATAGATATGAAATTCTGCAGATCTGAAACTTTGGGAAATACAGGGTTTCCTCTCAAAAGTAGACCTTTTCTCTAGTAGAATCACGGGGAAAGAAAAATACTTAAAAATGGTTTTGGCAATCTTTAACTCTGATTACCAAATTATAACAATCCTTTCTTAGTTGACAAAATAATAATCATAAATCATAGTTCTCATGTAATTATAACTTTAAATCTTACAGCAGTTTAGAAAAGTGTCAATTACTAAAAATACTTTGAAAATTTTTTACAAGGAACAAGGATAATATTCTCAACATATTCATATAAATTGCAGCAGAAATGTATTTTTCCCCTCTGCCTCTACATAAAGTAAGAGTATTTTACTCATACATAGTGACATATAATATTTTTGGTTACTTGCAAAAAAAGTTTGAATCTACTTCCCCTCAATAATTATACTGGTTAAATAGATTTATTTTCATGATAACAGATTAATAATATTTAGCCTCTTTTTAGTAATTATTAGTGTTTCAAAAGTAATTTTATATGCAAATTTAATGCAACAAGTAAACAATTTGGTATACCTTCTTGTAAGAATATCTTTAAAGAAATTAAAGTCATAAACAACAGTTAAGTTTTGGACATGTTTTTATTTTCGTTTCGCACTTCCAAAACCAGAAAACCCCATGACAGAGGCTATCTCTGATTGATACTCAGCTTGTTCATCTACTTCTTCATCTAGTTTACGTTTCTTGTCTTTCCTCTTTTCTTTCCGGTATTCTTTAAGCTTTTCTTCCTAAAAACAAAATTAATTAAAAAGTAAAACATCTCGAGAAACAATAAAAAAAAATTGTAAACTGCAAAGAAAACACCAAATTAATTTTCTATAAAGTACACATTTTTATTCACTAGTTTATGAAGTGTTAATACGCAAAATAGCGCAAAGTGGGACAGACAGTTGGAAACAGTGGTAAATCAAAACAAATGCAAAATATCATTCCTAGACATGCCACACATTTAAAAATGTTCTGAGGAATTTTTAACTGTAAGATTTAACACTGTATATACATATCTGTGTAAGAGTTCAATTTACTCTACTAAGGATGAATGCCCTTAAAATTTAAATTAATTAATGGTAATTAAAGATTAGGATCAGAAATAGAACAATCCCTCTATAACCTGGACCCTCCAGTAATCCATCTACACTCTCCATTTGGAAATAATACAATTCATGATAAAAGTGTTTGTAAAACCTTGTAAACATCTGTTATATACAGTTGAAATTGGTCAGCTGTATTGTAGCATCAGTTTAAGCCCAGTCATAATAACGTAATAATTCCCTTATGGAATAACTCTGTTTTCGCCTCAAGAAAGTTACCTCAACCCTGGATGTAGTGTAAAAATGAAATGTAAAAAAAACCTTACATTCATGAAAATGGAAATATCTGTTATAATATTTAATGTCTAGTACAGTATTTCTATTGTTCTAAATTGACTACAGTATAGGTAAAATATATCATGCCAGGCAGGATTAAACAGGTATATCCATGGATTATGGTTCAATCATTTCTAAACCACAAAACTCTGAAGCCTAAAGGGGTTTTGTAGGCTCCTTAGCTCAACTGGTTGGACATTAATCGAGGGCTTGCATTACAAGTCCACTATTATGTCGATAGACTTTAACACCAAGGACATTCCGTAACCAGCACAAAAAGCAACCATTAGTCAAAATACCGGAGACTGTTATTCCAGGCTTAAATTCCTCATATGCCAGATCAGAGGTTGTTCTGAAAGCACTTGCACATTCAGAACTTTAAATACACAAGTTTTAATCAGTCAAAAATCTTTACGTAAAGATTTATTTGTATATGTCTGTTGCGTGAAAATTGTGTTGCTAGTTAATATAATGTTTGTTAGTGTGTGTTGACATCAATTTTGAATGAAAATTAGGAGGTATGGTGACTTGAAAGTGAATGTCTGTTGTATTTAACTGAGGCATTGTGAGGGACAGAAAATCATATCTTGCATTTGGAGCTAGTCCCAAACGCCCCTCTCTGGTAGTTAAAGATAGAGAAATGCATACAGAGATTTAACAAGTTACTTAAATTTAAAAACACATATGTAGATAACTAATTCTGAAACAAAATAAAATTTGGTCATTATAAAAATTCAAATTGTCTACTAACTTCTTCTCTGAGTTCCTTCATCCTTGATTCAATATCATAATCTTTTTTCTTGTCTTCCAGTTTCTTCTTGTTTATTTCAAATCTCCTCTTAACTTGTTCTAGTGTTGACGATTCCACTCTCATTGACATTCCCATATTTCTCTGATCTGAAAAAAAATATGAAACAAAACAATATTGTTTTGGATTACAGTTAACAATAACTGTACAACATACAACCATGATTTACAACATGGATTACAGTTAACAATAACTGTACAACATACAACCATGATTTACAACATACAGCCATGATTTTTTGTATATTTGTCAAAAGAGAATTAACATACTCTTTGTTAATGTAAACAAATTAATTCTTGTTTGATAGTCACAAACTTGTATTCTCTATAAATATGAACAAGCCTTAAGGATAAACGATTAAATTTTACAGCCATTCTCTTTTGTCTTCTACAAGCAATTTACAACTTAAAGATTAGTTTCCAAAAATTTAAGGAAACAAAATATATTTTAGAATCCTATTCTATAGAAAATAGAAACAATCCTTCTTTAATTTTGTAATACAAGTTTAACTAGTTAAAATATGTATAGTAATATATATACATTACAAATATACGATAATTATACCTGTTGCAGACATTGTGCAGCTCTAATAAACACAGCAATTGGGGCAAATGTTTAGTTTATCCTTCAATCAACTTAATACGATAATCTTCAAAAGATTTTTAAAAAAACATTAATAACATAGAATATAAAATCTATGTAATTAATTCTGGAAGCGAATCGGTCCCTATGTAATTTCTCGGGCCAGGAACAAGATAAGGTAGCTTAATTAGATTCATTTTAGAGCTTTAGGACTAAATACGGTGAAAAAACTACCAGACATGTCCAAAATTACCTGGATTTAGCTCCACTGACCTTGATAGATGCAATGATTTTCTAATGGAAATATCACTACAGTGGGTTGACTAATAAATAAGCCCTATATGTCAGATGGTGATTAATCTGGTGATAGGAATTTGATTGTTTATTTATATTATTTTTCTGTCTAACTGAAATGTTGATATGCATATAGCAGAGGAAGGCTGCGAGTTTGTATACAATTATTTGGCAATGGTGTGCAGTAGGGATAATAGTTGAGAATAATTTACAAGAATTGTGTAATTATTGTTTATGTTTTTTTTATTTTAATGTTCTGCTTAACTAAAAATCTTGAATCGTAATAGAGGAAGACAGCAAGTTCATAGTCAAGTATTTAAGAATGGTTCACAGGATAGAGAAAGGTTGAGGATCATTTACAATACAGGAGGAAAGGCTGATGAACATATCAATTTTAGGTGCCCCCTAAACAAAGAAAATTATACAATTTAGAAAAGTGATGGGAGGCTTGACCAAAGCTGCCAGCATTGTAATGCACTTCATTTTCCTAGTGAGTTATTAAGAGGACCTCTAATTAAGTTGCCACAATGGACTGGTATCACTACCACAGCCCAGAACAAACCTAGATTTGCAACATTTAATGTTGAACAGTAGATATTGACAATATCAGAAAATATAACAGTGCCATGGTTTTTGCATCTTTATAGGCATGTTCCAAAGAGATACCTGGGAATGGTCCTTATACTTTTGGTGCAAGGCCAGATTTATAGATATATCTCAGATCTCTATTCTCCATATGAGCAATCAATTGTATAAGGTCAGTTATATATAATTGACTAAACAGTTGCAAAAAACATCAGATTGGGAAGGCTAGAAAATCACAATTTGAATGAAGGTACTTCAAGACATTTAGCCAATATTTCTATGCTTATGGTCAAGCATAGATACATGCAGGACATCTGTTGTTACATGGACAAAATCAAATCTCACTACAAAAATTATTTATGTTTTGTTGATAGAGTTTCCATCTAGAGAAGGAGAACCACCTGAACATCGTCATGTAGATGTCCACAGAGTATTTCAATTCATTTTATAATAATAAATAAGAAGCAGCAATTATTGCTCCGAGTCCTTAGTAACAGTTTAAACACTTAAAGTATATTACAATAAAAATATTGAAAAGAACCCCAATACCACAAAAATAATCAAAAATAACAAATGAAACAAGTTACTTAAGATTAAACCCTAATAAGGGTTTAATCTTAAGTAACTTGTTTCATTTGTTATTTTTGATTATTTTTGTGGTATTGGGGTTCTTTTCAATATTTTTATTGTAATATATTGTACCACTGTGCTCTTGATATTGTGTACTTAAAGTATACACAATTTCTAAATACATATACAGACACTCTAAATCTATTCTAAGCTCAAACTGGAGATGCCCTTACATCAATAAAAGTTTTACTTTATTTATATTGTAAATTACCATAAAATGTACATTATAAATTTATACTGAAATTGCATTAGTTAATAATTTAAATCATGGTCTAATAGTTGATATTACCACTAATATCTTTTGGTTAGGATTAAATCCATTGTCCGAATTCATACTCTTTAGTACAGGTAAATAAGTTGACTTTAAAATACGTTTTAAAATAATAACAGAAGTAATATAAACTGGCAAAAAGAGCTAGAGGGGAAACCTCCAGAAACCTCAGGTTAAGAAATATTAAACAAAATGACAGTAGCCATCGACCTCCTGATGAATTTTGAATTGATACTTAGGATTTTCCGCTGGGTCCTGTTCAGAATAAAATTATTAAACAGTCATAGTAAGATACGTAAAATTCAGAAATAATTACTTATAATAAAGATTCTACCTTAATAATTATTGTGTGCCATCTAAATAAACCTTATTTATTGTTGGGTATATAATAAACTACCAGAAGAGACATAAAATACAAAAAATTGTATCTGAGATGATGGATATAAGGACAGGGCCCCACTGTAGATAGCAAAGTCGTCACAATTAAACATAAGTAAAATAAAACAATGTTTTATAAAATACACTTTGGTTTAGCATATTAATGTATAAACTAATTATTTTAGGTTTATAAGCAAAGGTAAAACTAACTCTTAATCTGCCTTTAGTATCGCTGCAGAGCCCTGTGATGAGTTAAACTGTCCATGTAACAGCCAGCAATAATATTAACTATCTGTATAAAATTACCTTATTTTGGCTTATCTGTAGTTTTTACTTATTTGTTTCCAATACTAAATGGTGTATGTAAATTTCTTTTATTTTTCATATTGTTTAACTTTGTTTTTAAAATGTGTTTATTAAATTGATTTATTTTACAAAAGTTTGTGTTAATCATAAAATCATCCAGTTTATTAACATTAAAAATGATGTAATATGCTTAATACATTAATTTCGGTAATATATGTAGGAACTTCTGTCAAGTTTTGTGAACTAGTGTACGCTGTACAGTTTTTCGTCTTTTATACAATTTTTTTAGATAAGTCAAGGATATTTGAGTTCTTTTAGTGGCTACATGTTTCCTCATAAGTCTCATAGCCATAGTAATAACAATAGAGATCTAGCTTCTACAGGAACATGAACAAAAATAACCAGTTAGGCCTCCGTTTTCTGCCCCCAAACCTACTCAACCCTAATGGCAATCATCCTCCAGCGCTCATTCTCCATCTCTCAATCACAATGCAGTTAGTATCCCTACTGAGGAAAAAGGAAAGGGAATAGATTGCATATGTACCTAGTTAATAAACTATCTCTGAAATATCAGGAGATAGAGAAAGGCATGATTGCAGCGCCGACTTCAAAATTTTGTGGGTAATAAGTTTATGATAAATTATGTTTTCGTTATTGAAAAATCATCTTTTACGTTTTAGTAAGTAAAATTATATATTCGGTTTCTTTTTTTTTTTTGAAGTCGTAGTGATAAATAAACATATGGTCTTTGCTCTCTAAAAAAAATGCAAAATCAACTTATCATATAATTAACAATATAATTAATTAATAACTTACGTTTCTTTCCATTTATGTGATCCAAAAAGTTTATGGAATCTTTAACCACACAATCGCAAACATTACAGTAATATCTGAAAAATTAAAAATTCTAAATTTTATAAACATTGTTGTTACTCTTGTTTAAACATTTCAAGTTACAGTATATTAAACCTAGACTTAAAAAAATTAAGTTATATTTTTTTAAAATTTTTGAAGCACAAATTTTATACGCCAATTGTAAATATTAAATAAACATCTCATGTCCAAAGTATGTTTTTTTACTGGTGAAAGAAAATAATTAAGTTGAAAGAAACCAATAAAACTTTATTCTTTGATCAAATAAAATGAAATATAATATCAATATAATATATATATGTCACAAAGTCTTAAACTCTAATTTTTATATTGGCGACTTCTTCTTTTAAAAGAAAATACAAAACACTTTCGATGTCGGATCAAGCTAACTTTAATGAATGGTTCCATGATGAATTTGTTTCATAAGAAGTCATCTCAGATCTATGAACTTTACTGAAAAAGCACTGCTTGTGCTAGATAATGCGGTTACACATCCACATGAATTGTTAACGATGACGATAATGTCATGACAATCTTTCTGCCACCCAACTGTACTGCACAAACACAGCCAATGGATCAAAATACTATACAAAACATAAAATTAAAGTATTAAAAAAAATCTCTTGCATGATACTGCAGCACAAACTGTTGACACTGCAGCATTATTGAAGTAACTAACAATAAAAATTGTAGCATTTTCTCTAACAGATGCCTGAAATTCTGTCACCCGAGGACTCATTAAAATATTGTAGAAAAATTTTAGGTCATCGATTGATTTCCCAAAATATGAAAATGATGCAATTGCAGATAAGAATGAAATTGAAGAAATTTAATTGATACTGTACATTGTAAACAAGGCCAGACAAAGTGGAGATTTAACCTCAGAAGACGTAAGCAAGGGGATAAGTAGAAGGGACAAAAATGATATTGATTTACAAACACACAGTGTGCTAAGGGATGATGAAACAGGAGATCCGGAAGAAGAAGTAGTAAGATAGCCAGGTGTGAAACACTATGATGCAATTTTGGCTTTTAACACATGCATAGATTGGGCAATGGAAAACGACATACCATACCATCAGGTCTTGCTGCTGCTTCAGACCAGAAAGAAGGTTGTAGAAAAGGCAATCAACAAACCGAAACTAACAAAAATTTCGGATGTTTAGTAAAAAAGTGAAGTTCCATAAAAAAGTAATTTGTTTATATTGAGTAAGTACAGAAGAAAGTTTGTTTGTGTTTTGTTAAGCGTGTGTTATATTGTTTATTTTAAAACTTTACATGATAAAAACCTGCTTCAATTAAAAAACACATTTTTCAATTGGTGTTTTCTTTCAGTTAATACTGTACTGTATTCAACTAATTCTACTCTTAACATTTATCTTATACGTACTTTATAATACCATATAGACATATATGTAACTGTATTTGTCTTAGGTATATGTAGTACGCATATATTCCGGTAATCCAAAAAATCCAAAACTGTCAAACACTTATTTTGGATAACCAGGGTTGGACTGTATATATATATATATATATATATATATATATATATATATATATATATATATATATATACACATAATTAAATGACACTTTCATAAGAATTTTTATTTTAGTTTTCTTCATACACTGAAGCTTTTCGCTGATTGGCAGTATCAGCATTATCAAAATTTTCTAAGTACCTTATAGTTCTATGACTACATTTGGACTAGTCCAGATTAGAAAATATTATTAAAACAAATTATAGAAAATATAATCATTCTCTAATTTTGGTAATTATAAAAACTTAAATCTTGGTAACTTTAATCTTGTATTAGTTGTTTTTGATTGATTTTTGTGGTATTGGAATAATTGTACATATTTTTATTTCAGCTATTTTTCTACACAAGTACCACTATTTTGCATGCCCTTGTCACAATGTGGCATAAGCTTTTGTATTACCTCATTCTTAAAAGTGGCCACAAAAAGAAGAGGATGATAAAGAAAGTCTAATGGACTTCACGCTTCACAATACCAATAAAGCAACTACTTCTACGTAGAAAAGGTCACAGATTTAACAAAAAGTATTATATGTAATAAATTTCTGCTAAATTTTTATGTTTATTTAATAATTATATTGGAATACTTGAACTTAAAGAAACTTTATTCACCTTAATTTGTTACTTTATATAACAAATAAGGTATCTTTGCTTAGAAGTCAAGTATTCTTTGGAATTCATAAATTTTTGACACAATTTTGGCAGTATTCACTAAATATTTACAGTTCACAGTATTCAGTTAAGGTTCACATGAATTTTAGATCATTATTTTGTGTTTGAGGTTGTTATTTCTATAAACTTTTGACACTGCCGCTACAGGCGGAACACTCGTCATATTTATATAATTATGCTGGTAATAAAACTTATTTCATATTTAAACACTATTTATTACTTCACATCTTTCTTAAAACAAAACTCTAAACAAAGAACTGAGAAAAACCTAAAACAATTACAAATCATCTGTTAATTTATATAATGTTCTTTTTCTTTTTTTTTTTCATAGAGGATTGTCATAGAGTATTATATTATTGCATTCACAACATACTCCCACCTTTTGAGTTATGGTTTAACTCAAAACATTAAAAAATAGTATATTGTTAAAAGATTAATCAACAAATTTTTGTGGAAGCTTAATTTGTCTGCCACTTCTTAAATATGTCACAATTTTATTTTCTTTTGTCACATTATCTTCTTCCAGGTGTAGTTCATGTTCATTGGTTTTTGTCACTTTTGGTTTAATCTTTTCTTTTAATTGTTCTTGGATGGTTTCTTCTTGCATTTCAAGAGGATATAGTCTTTGTATTGGTCTCAATAAACTTCCAAAAGCAGTCTTCAATTGCACTAATCTACACACTCCATCTCTACTAATGATAGTCTTTTCTATCAGTCCTATTGGCCAATCAATTCTTTTTTTATTTTCAACTTCAATCAGTACTAATTCTCCAACTTTCAACTGTCTGCCGTTTTTCTTACTTTTTAAAGCTAATTGTCCTAAATACTCAATCCTAAATCTTTTTCGCAATGCTTCTCTCAGGTGTTGTCGATAACGTACTCTCTTGTTAAGACTTTTTGTATTTACATGGTCACAATCTGGAACTCCAATTTCTTTTAAGTCATGTAAAAACATATTTGGAGTAATAGCAGTTAGGTCTGAAGAAGTTTCAGATAAATATGTCAAAGGTCTAGAATTCATGATACTTTCACAATCACATAAGATTGTCTCCATTTCCTCATAATCCAATGACGTTTTGCCCAAGGTTTTGCGTAGCAACTGTTTCATGAGTCGGATGAGTCGCTCCCACCATCCGCCCCACCATGCAGCAGAGGGAGGGTTAAACCTCCAGTCAATTTGTTGGCATGAGCTATATTTTAAGATAGCATTCCAATCTAGAATTTTAAATGCCTTTTCTGTACCTGTGAAATTGGTACCATTGTCACTATATATTATTGATGGTCTTCCTCGCCTTGCAATAAATCTTCTAAGTGTATCTATAAATGCTTCGACAGAAAGAAACTTTACTAACTCCAAATGAACAGCACGGTATACTGCACAAGTGAATATGCAGATCCAAACTTTACTGCCATCTCGTAGAAACAAAGGTCCCGCAAAATCAATTCCAACCACTTCAAATACTGCGGCATCTCGTACTCTACTTTCAGGTAAGGGTGGAGTGATTGTTTCTACATTTTTTGAATTATGTCTCTGACAAGGAATACATTTTTTCAAAGTATTACTTATTGTTTTTCTTCCTCTCAATATCCAATAGTTTTCTCTTAATAAACTTAAGAGACCTTGAACTCCCACATGACATGATCTCTTATGTATTGTAAGAATAAGAATATCTACAATGTCATGTTTTGATGGTAGAACAACAGGAAATTTAAAATTTTCCAAATCCTTTCTTTCTGTTAATTTTGTCTTTAGCCTTATAATACCATCAGCAGCCATAAATGGTGACAATGAAGCCAATTTAGGGTCCCTTATTCCTTCAAATGATTGCTGTTGAACAATTCTAATTATAAAATTGTTAGCTTCAATAATCTCCTTACATGACAAAACTTTACTCACACACCTTTCCTTCTTTGAGGGGTTACAATTATGAATAAATCTCAGCAACCATGCAAAAACACACACAATCTTATCAAAATCATTTGAAAAGTAATAAAACCAATCTTTTGGGTAATTATTACTTAAAAGTGAAGGTGTAGGTCCTTTCTTTTTTTCTAAAGAAATTAATTCTTCGTCAGGTTCAGGTTCATTTGATGGCCAGGTATCTTCAGGCAACTTCAACCATGACGGGCCCTCCCACCATCTGGAACTAATCAACCTGGAAACTGAACATCCTCTACTGGGCAAGTCTGCTGGATTCATAGTGCCGGGAATGTGCCGCCAAGATGTTCTGGAAGTGAGGCTGCAGATTTCTTCAACTCTATTTCTAACAAATACTCCCCAGTTTTCTTCTCTTTTAATCCAAGCTATTACTGTAGAAGAGTCACTCCAATAAAAAAATTTAATATTACATTCAAATTTGTTTTCATCTCTTAATTCTTGCACTACTGAAGAACCTAATCTAGCACCTATAGTAGCAGCCATTAGTTCAAGTCTGGGTATTGTCATCTTCTTTACAGGTGCTACACATGACTTTGCCTGGATTAGCTGTAATTGAATACATGTACTAAGTTCAAAACGCATAAATACTGCTGTTGAGTACGCAAATTTGCTGGCATCACAAAATATGTGAACTGATACAGAAATGATTACGTCATCCACACCTTGTAGCCATCGTGGAATCTTCATCTCTTTTAATTGATCGAGTTCCTGAAACCATATATTGAATCGTTGTTTGATTTCTTCTGGTACTTCTTTGTCCCACCCACAATTATCTTTCCAGCATTCCTGCAATAATAACTTAGGGCATATGGAAATAGGACAAGTGAATCCAATAGGATCGAACAATCTGTGTGCAGTGGACAATATAACACGTTGTGTTACCAAGTTCTCTTCTAAATTTACTATTTTATGAAAACTCACAGAAATTGTGTCTTCTTTCTTGTCCCAGGTGAGACCTAGGACTGAAGCCTCTGTCTTGTCTTCCAGACCAGGTTCAGTATATTCCCATCCTCGCAGCTCAAACTTTCCCAAAGAAAATATTTGTATTGCTTCTGAAATGAACTGTTTCAAATCCCTTTCATTATTTACACCTGTAACACAGTTATCAACATAGAAACTTTTAAACAACTTTTCTATTGTACATTTAGAAAATTGATTGTCTTCAGCACACGGTACTAAATACTTCTGCAGGTGGTAGTTGATGACGGCATTGAGCAAAAATGGACTACTTGAGACTCCAAAAACAACTCTTCTATGTCGGAAAATCTTGAGTGATCCATCTGTGTTTTGCCACAGAAATCTTAGGAAATCTCTGTCCTCTTCATACAAACTTATTTGCAAAAACGCCTTTTTTATGTCAGCGATAACTCCTATTTTATAAAGTCGAAAACGTAAAAGCAAAGCTGGTATTATTTCAATTAAGTTAATACCTATTTCCAAACACTGATTAAGGGAATAGTAACCCTTTTCTTTAGACGAGGCATCAAAAACCGGTCTTACTGCAGTGGTGCTGTTTTCTTTTATCACTGGTCTATGAGGTAAATAGTGACCTTCATCCCATTTGCTTATTGGGATTTCCTCAATAACACCATCTTCCAGCCAATCTGAAAACACATTGTTATATACATTATATAAACTTTCATTTGTTAGCTTTTTCACTGAGTTTTCAAGCCTTTTTTTTGCAATATTGAAATTTCTTGGAACTTCTGGGTGGTCTTCGGACCAAGGTAATTTGACTTCATAGCGTCCTTCTTCATTTACTCTCACAGTTTCCAAAAATTGTGTTTGAACAGAATGTTCAATTTCTTGTTTGCTTCTGGTCTGTAGTGGGTCTTTTATACCTAAAACATCCATTTCCCACAGCTTGCATATTGAATTACTTTGTACAAACATAGAAAGTGCTGTCATAGAACTAAATTCTTTACTTTCTTGAAATTTTCCTGTCAAAACCCATCCTAAATGAGTTTCAAGGGCTATAATACCACAATCTAGAACCTCTTTTCTTCCAGTTAGAAGTTTCCCATATATGTCAGCCCCAATTAATATCTCAATTGGACTGTCTGCATCCTGAAACAATTTAATACCTCTTTCCATCAGTTCATCAGTCCATCTTCCTGGTTTCAAGGCAGGAACATAAGTACAAATATTTATTTCACTAAGTGCCTTGAAATTACAAGAATATGTTTTATCTATACTTTGTAGTCTGACTTTGTAGCATGCATGATTGCGAGGCTTAGTGACCTCTCCTCCAAACAGGCCATGTAATAATGTTTCTTCACCACAAGTGTCATATTTCATTTTTTCAACAGTCGATTTCCTTATGTATGACCTCTGGGATCCACTGTCAAAAAGTAAACGCACATTGAGTTCTTTTGTGTCACTAACAGCCTTGACAACAAGAGTTTGCATGTAAACCTGATTGCCATTCACATTGGACAAGGAATTCTCAAAATTGGGCTCAGCTTCTTTTTCCTCGCATTTAGGTTTAATGTTAGGCCTATTAAAATTATTCTGCAACTTTGAACACATAAGTGGTACATGTTTTCCATTACAAATAATACATTTAACAATAGCTCTGCAATGTTTACTTAAATGTCCTACTTTTGTACAAGAAAAGCAACACCTTTTGCTAGTAAGAATATTCTGCCTTTCTTCTAAAGACATGTCCCTAGCTTTAAAACAGTTTTCACTTAAATGACCACCGTCACAAAACACACACATCGATAACTTCGTCTTATCTGTGCTTACTGTAGACGTATTTGATTTTACATTTACAAGGCCAGCTGCTGTAACATTGCTGGTAGGCCTTCTTGTATTTTTAATATGCTTATCTTTACTTGCAAAGTCTCTTTTATATGAACTCGTAGTATTATCACCTGTTGATACTTTTGTTTTTTGTAAACCAAATCCCTGTTTAGCTAAGTTTATTCTTTCTTCTCCCTCCACTTCAATTTTCAAAAAATTCATTAGGCTATCTAGCCTACTTTTACTTTCTGACGCGGTCTCGTCCTGTTGAGAGTTAGGCCTACTTCTCTGCCAAGCTATTAATAAATCCTCCCTGAGACAAGATTCTACTAATGGGAAGAGCATAGCAGCGTACTTCTCCTTTGTTACACCTAAAGTTTCTAAACACCTTAGTTTTGACTCAATTTGATCATAAAGTGAGGAAATAGTAATTTTACTTTCACTGCTATTTAATGTTATTACAATTTTCAAGATTTCTCTTATGTAAAACTCTACTAACAGGTCATCTTTGGCAAAGCGAGATTTTAAATGTTCAATAGCCTGTTCATAACTACGTCCACATGGGGGAAAACTCTCGACAATTTCCCTAGCCTTAGTATTAGGGATAGTCGCTTGCAGGAGATACTGATACTTGTCATCAGAATCAATACAGGGGTCTTCATGGATTTTCTTAAATTGGCCCCAAAACGGCAACCAATCACTAATATCACCACCAAACTTTTTAAACTCAAGTGTGGGTAACTTAAATTTACGTTTTTCTACATTCACACTAGTATCTGTCTTAGGCCTAGCCTTGTCAATAGCCTGTTCAACTAAATACTCAACTATTTTAAACTTGCCTGAGTATTCATCGGCAGATTCTACCTCATTTTCTAAAACTTCAGTAGATGCATTTTCATTTAGTAAAACTTCAATAATTTCTCGGTCTAAGACCTCCAATTGATTATGTTTTTCACGTAATAGCTCTAAATTAGCTTTTAACAAAATCACATCATCTTCATTTTTTATGGATTCTAATAATGTATTGTGTAAACGTGAAAATCCAGTTCTAAACAATTTTCTTTTCTTTTTCAGAGCATCCATTATAAAATACTTACTAATGGATCATAGATTTTAACTGTAACCAAATTATTATCCTGTCACGGTCGCCATATGTTATTTCTATAAACTTTTGACACTGCCGCTACAGGCGGAACACTCGTCATATTTATATAATTATGCTGGTAATAAAACTTATTTCATATTTAAACACTATTTATTACTTCACATCTTTCTTAAAACAAAACTCTAAACAAAGAACTGAGAAAAACCTAAAACAATTACAAATCATCTGTTAATTTATATAATGTTCTTTTTCTTTTTTTTTTTCATAGAGGATTGTCATAGAGTATTATATTATTGCATTCACAACAGAGGTAATGATAATATACAAGACATGCATTTGTATAATTCACTTAGGAAAATAAGGATAGAAATTGGTAACAATTATATTACCCTCCTGTCTGAGATGAAGGTGTGTTTTTGGTAATGACAATACTTTTTCCCAACTTTGACTCTAGATCAACTCTATAATCTCTTTGTTTTAGTAGTTCTCTTTTGACAACTGGCTGCTTTTGTTGTGCTTTTTCTTGAGCATCAAGTTCTTCTTGTATCCTTTCTGCTGCAAGACGTTCATATTCATCACGGTCCCATTTTCGGCGATGATCTTCTATTTTCTAAAAAAAGGAAAATATACATCTTCAATAGTAAAACCTTTAATGTAAATTTAAATTTTTAAAATATAATTAAATTTGGAAGAGTACAGTAATGATGTTTTACATATAATATTTAAATATTCAAGTTATCAAAACTGAGTACAGCTAATAGTGTACTTATAAATTAGTTGGGAGAGGAGAGATTTGATCGACCAGACCTGTTACGTAATAAAGACTTGTTACAATACAAATTGTTATGATAAAAATTTTCCAGTAACAATGTACAATACATAATAAAAGATTATTAATTAGTTAACATTATTAAAGGTTATTAAATATAACCAAACGTCTACTAGATACATTGTACCTAGATGTGTTAATTGATTATTTTAGCCATATAAAAGATTTCAGCGGATGCTAAAACTCATAACAAATACAAAAAAAAAAAAAATAATAAAAACACTTTCTTTGACGTCCCAAATAATTACAATGTTGGAAAAAATTATTTCACCCTTCAAAGGATAATTGCATAATGCCTCAAAAGTATTTACACTTTTTATTACCACTGATGGGTAATTTTTCATCACATTGTAGTTGGGATGTTTTTATGTGCAGTAGCAACTGTACTACGCCTAGACATGAATATACCTATAAAATATCCAGTCAGGATAGATTTGGTAACTTTATACAACATTACTATGTACCTATACTAAAATTTTTGTCATGAGTTTCTCCAATGGCTAGTAACATTTTTCAGCCGATCTCATAACTTATACGTGTAGATTTGTTTTGTATATTTTAATATAAGTATATAGTATGTTGTATACAATTACAACCAAATCTATCTTAACTAGATACTTTATAGGTATATAGTAGTGTTGTATAAAATTACAACCAAATCTATCGTGACGGGATACTTCATAGGGTATGTCGATGCTACTGCATGTCCAAAACAGTAGTCCCAACTAAAATGTGATAAAAAATTAACCTTCAACGATAATACAAAAAATGTAAATAATAACGTAAATACTTTACGAGCCATTTAACTAGTTTCAAGATAAAAAAGTTAAGGCAAAACATTGATTTTGTAAGGTTTTAGGTGACCGTGGATTTGGTGTGGGTGGAATAATTTTTCCAAAATTTTAATTATTTGGGACGTTCTCGAAAGTTTTTTTTTTCGTTGAGTTTTTCCATTGGCTGGTAAAATTTTTCAGCCGAAATTGATTGTAGATAAAGTAAACAATTACCGTAAATTTCAATACACTTGTAGAATTGTATAAAATAATGTAGTCATTCCTGAAAAATGCTCCATAAAGCAGTGTGTTTCTAAAATGAGATTACGTTTACATGGGAATAATTAATGTTTTAACCACTATTCATCGTTTGTGACATATAAACTCCTTTTCTGCTTGTTTAGAATATTCGTTAGTATATGTAGGAACAAAAAATCGGGGTTGGATCAAACTAGCTATTACCAATCATATGATTTCTCATGGTTCATAAATAAGTCTCCATAATCCAATTACCGTGATAGCTTTAATGTTCAATAACCTTGTATTTCTAACCTGACATATTTTGAAAATATTTTTCAATTCTTAATATGAGAAATTGAAAATCAAGACCCAGTTAATTACGATTTTGAATATAAGATGGAGAAACAAGTTAAATAATTTTCAGATTTAATAGAAAACATACGTTTTTTGTACTCAGTTTAAATATTGAAGACGTAAAATTAAATATTACATTCTTAAGACATCACGTATATCTCAATATAATCATAATTTATATTATTCAATCTCTATGGTGTTTTTATTTTTAAAGTTTTCAGGTTATACCTGGCTATAATATTGTATTTAAGACCAAACTGAATTATTCATTAAACTTAATTCAAATTGAGAAAGTATAGGTAGAAAAGTAAACAAAAAAAATTTTTTTACTTACACTATTAGATGCCATGATTTTTAAATTAATCTTATTTCAATTATAAGATTTGTTTCAATCCTTATAACAAAGATAGATTACTACTTCTATTACATTTAATTTAATCACTATATCGTGTATTTATCATTTAAGCACAGCTGTTGATTCTGTGTCTTAATCATTAAACACAGATAATCTTTTACAATGTTTCTCTACCGTTAACAAACAAAAGAAAAGAACGATACTATATAATGCTCTATAACATTACTCAACTTTGTTTTTTATATTTATTAAAAGTAATTTCTGATCAAATCATCTTTGAGTGCAGTTTCAACTCTGACAATGATATTTATGATATAACTGTAACTAGTATACTTATTGTATTTTCCTACTTTTGTTTTCATTAAGGATGGGTCAATATCAATTTTTTGACACTGTAATTGATATTCAATGCCCATTAACGACTTTTTCTCGATACTCGATAACATAAAAACTTGTTTAGATTCTTTAAATAGATTGGTTGTAGTAAAAGAAAAAAAATTGGGTGTGAAACAAAAGGTTGAAAGAACTGTACATCAATTAAATTAATTTATAGTCTGTGTTTAATTAAACAAAATTTATTATTATTAGCATAATTATTTTTAAGCTCTACATTAAAATTAAAATGTTTTTTTAATTTTTGATTGAATTCTCAAGAATTTTTGTTTAGAATTACTATTATTATTTCAATAATTTGTACTCAGAAGGAACCTTAGAGACGCAACCACATAATTTACTTTTGAACTCTCTTCTAATCTCTACCACATGATTCTCTTAATGAATACCTACCCTTTTAGCTGTAGCCAAGTACTCACCTTATGCTGAATCTCCTGATGTCCTCTGGCGCATCAACCTCACTGCCAAATGCATATGATAAGCCCTATTAACTGATCCCAGAAGGCGAAGCAATGTAAGGCAAATACTGCCTTTTGACTGGTCTGTAGCTCCTCCCACTCCACCTACAACAACTTTCTAATTCGCAAAGCCTTTAGAAAAAATTATTTCGGCCTCAGACATGCAAGCCTCAAAATAAAATATATGGGCCTCAAATAAAGGAAATGTTTATATTATTATAGTTAAAAATTGGAGCATTTAATACACGCCAAAATATCATCATAATATTTAAATTAAATCAATCAACATCGTAGTTTATAACTTATTATATTTATCTACATGTAAATTAAAAACATTTTCAATTCAATAGCATTTTTACTTAATAATGTACAATAAATAAAGTAATATACTAAATGCATTAAAAGAGCTACCATGTAAACTAACCTAAAGCTTATAAAAATAGATGTATAAAGTCATATTATTCACTAATTTCAAGTGTAAGCTGTATGTCATAGAGGTATGACCACCATCTATTGGTTATATTGGTGGCCACTATATTAATCATTTTTACATTTAAATATAAATGACAGATTGCTTAGTTAGAAAAGTACTAGTACAAATATAAGATTATAAACAGTAACTAATAACAGGGATTGAGGTTTTTTAATGTAATAGGCATATGTCCATCTCAGGTACCTAAACCATCTTGATACCTAAATTCATTTTACTTGGTTCAGTAGGTAACACATTATTGAATAACAAACAGAAACTTTCAGAATTATATTATTATTATTTTGATTGCAAAAACATTTACATAATAGATACAGGTATGCAAAATAATCCCTTCAGAATACAATGTAAATAAACTATGTAAAAATATTATAATACTTTGAAAATAAAACTAAAGATTATAATCTTGATGACTAGTTGAACTAATGTAGCGATTCTTTGTATAAAATTCATCTGTGGTTCTAGAATCAAACATGTTTCCCATTTGACACTGATATATAATTATTGTGTTGTCTTATGGAAAGTTGTGTGACACTCTTTCTCACACATACACTTACACACACACACACACACACACACACACACACACACACACACACACACACACACACACACACACACACACACACACACACACACACACACACACACACACACACACACACACACACACACACACACACACACACACACACACACACACACACACACACACACACACACACACACACACACACACACACACACACACACACACACACACACACACAAACACACACACACACACACACACACACACACACACACACACACACACACACACCACACACACACACATACACACTCACACACACACACACACACACACACACACACACACACACACACACACACACACACACACACACACACACACACACACACACACACACACACACACACACACACACACACACACACACACACACACACACACACACACACATACACACACACACACACACATACGTGTGTGGATGTGTGTGTGTGTGTGTGTGTGTGTGTGTGTGTGTGTGTGTGTGTGTTTTGGAGGCTGGGGGTTTATTTATGTTTGAGATAGAGAGAGAGAGCGAGAGAGAGAGCGTGTGTGGGTGTGGGTGTGCGTGTTCGTGTACATACAATATCAAAAATTATTTTCTGATCTTTTTTCTAAATAATCCAGCTGTGTATGCTAGGTAACCCTGAAATACAATATACTCAGTTTGTATGTATAGTGCAGTTTTTAAATAACAGCCTTATTGCTAGATCTTCAAGTTACTTTCAGGAAATAGATCTAATATGATACCCTGGGTTTGCTACACTTGCAAAACCTAATTCCAATTTTAAAATTTGTGTGAATTTTTAAATATTTGTATATATTAAAGATATTGTATTAAAAATATAGCCAATCTACCCTACAAATGAAATAAAAAGTTAATAAAAAATGTCTCAATTATTGAATGTGCAAGCAGAACAACAAAGACAAAAAACCTATTTTTAAGAAAATGTAATATTATATCACAGGATATGTTGTAATGACAGATTGTTTGACAGAAAATCAAAGTTATTTTATTTTACTATTACTTTGATGCTTTTACTAAGTTACATGGTTTAGTACTAATATTTCGTGCGGTTTTAACACAATAGTTGGGTCTATAATTTTGAAATGCAAGTACCCTGTATTTAGCGGAAGTAAGGAAGTAGAAACATCAAAAAACCCATTTCTCTGCTATTGTGGCTTAACTTAGTATTCGAGTGTTAGCTAAAATGTTGATAAAATTAGAGCTTGTGATTTGTTTAACATAGGCACAATGTATTTGTGTATAGTAGATTAATTATGTGGCAGTTTGTTATTATACGAATTTGCATTACATTGTTTGTTTTAATTTAGTGTTTATCCTCATATACGTTTTTCGTGAATTTGAAAAAGTTTGCATTTAATAGTTTTTTGTGTGTGCTTTTTGATTGTATAATTAATTAGTTTTAGCAAATAATTTTGTTTGTTTATAATAGCCGTGAAGGTTTCCCGAGTGAAGGTTCCGAGAAAGCCGTCGGGTAAAGCAGCGTTGCGCGGTTCGCAATGCACGTAACTCCCACACCTGTGCGCAAACTTTCACTAGGTTTCTCCGCGCGCTACAAGTGGGTTAGTCATTGTTGAGTGGAAATGTATCCGATCCTGTGCTTTAGTGTGCTTAGTGTGCTGTGTGCCTGTGTTGACGCGAAACCGACGATATACATGAAAAATGAAAACGACAAACTGGAACCTGGTGAGTGTGTCATATGCTGTTAGTAAAAATAATCACAATTTGATTACATTTACAAAATTTAAAACTTACAACAGATAAAGTTAAACTATTACTAAAGTTGAGGATTATCTACTCTGTGGCGCTTCACACAACATGGAGCATGCCTCCCGTGTAAAGGCAGGGATGAGGAAGAATGTCCTCCATATGACCATGTGACTATATTAAGAACTGAGTATTTAGCGTAAAACTATCCGGCATGAACGGCACAACAATTTTTGTTAGCCTAATAAAATTTCATCGTAACAAGTTAAATGAGGTCCATATTATTTCAGCTGTTTTGTGTGCCTTTAGGTATTCCTCTACGATAACATTTGTTTCCGTTTTACTGTTACATCTTCCTGAAAGTTTTGTTGAAAACTGTCGCCTTCCGAAGTAATCAGCCTTTTTCTGCTTTCCGTTATCTAGATAAACCATTTTCGTTTTGTTTGTTGGTCCATGAGAAATGAACCAAGGATCCTTTGTCCGCGCACACCATCCGAGCATCAACAGCTTGTTCTGTGCTTTCCTTCTATGTACTTTTAATTTTCACTAAAAACATTTCTTGTGAAATTGTTACGATTATTCCGCTTTATCAACAACAACTAAGCACTCGATTACGTCCAAGAGTTTCTTTGTTTGTTTAAAGGTGACGAGAACATACAAAATATTTACTCTGGGGAGGTGTAGAATGGGAGGCCTCAGTTTTAAAGGCAGAATTAAAGTGAAGAAAATTTCTGAGGAAGAATGGCGAGTTTACGTTCGCACTATAGAGATATACCTACTCTCTCTTAGGGCTCACTTGGGGATCGGGAAGGGATAAAAAGGGAGAACTCGAAGGGTGGGGTCCTAGAGATATACCTATTTTCTCTTAGGGCTCACATAGGGATTGGGAAGGTATAAAAAGGGAAAACGTAAAGGGTAGGGTCCTAGACATATAGCTGGTCTCTCTTAGGGCTCACTTGGGGATCGGAAAGGGATAAAAAGGGAGAACTTGAAGGGTGGGGTCCTAGAGATATACCTATTTTCTCTTAGGGCTCACATAGGGATCGGGAAAGGATAGAAAGGGAGAACTTGAAGGGCGAGGTCCTAGAGATATACCTATTTTCTCTTAGGGCTCACATAGGGATTGGGAAGGTATAAAAAGGGAGAACGTAAAGGGTAGGGTCCTAGACATATAGCTGGTCTCTCTTAGGGCTCACATAGAGATTGGGAAAGGATAAAAAGGGAGAACTTAAAGGGTGAGGTCCTAGAGATATACTTAGTCTCTCTTAGGACTCACATAGGGATTGGAAAGGGATAGAAAGGAAGAACTTAAAGAGTGAGGTACTAGAGATATACCTATTTTCTCTTAGGGCTCACATAGGGATTGGGAAGGGATAAAAAGGGTGAACGTAAAGTGTAGGGTCCTAGACATATAGCTGGTCTCTCTTAGGGCTCACATAGAGATTGGGAAAGGATAAAAAGGGAGAACTTAAAGGGTGAGGTCCTAGAGATATACTTAGTCTCCCTTAGGGCTAACATAGGGATTGGAAAGGGATAGAAAGGAAGAACTTAAAGAGTGAGGTCCTAGAGATATATCTATTTTCTCTTAGGGCTCACATAGGAAATAGGCTATATCAAGAATGTACTATGGATAGGAACATACCCAGGGAGACCACAAAACGTTTTAGGCATAGGCATTTTATAATATTTTAAAAAATAGCATTTATTATAGCATTTTATAAAATCATTAACATTTTATTTAGTAATAAAAGATGTAATTTTAAGCTCCGTATTTAGTATCTAAGAACTTAGTAGCTAAAAACTGAGTTTTTGTTACTGTTGGTTTATTTGTATGAAAACAAAGAAAATCTGAAAATAACTACTTAATTAGCATTTTATAAAGTGATTTATTATTAAAATATACAACAATTAAACAGGGTATATTTTTTCCCGATTTTCTTGCTGCGTACTGGAAGGCACGCTTAATGGGGAGTCTTATTTCGCACCCATAGATTCCTCCATTGGGTACTTCCAAAAATTCAATCCTCGGTACGTCCCTGACCATGGTGTTGGGAAATGAGAGGGCACAGACTGTTATTTATCATATCGAGGTCCCGTCTAAACTACTTGTAACTAAGTCTTAGATATCAAATTAAGGGCGATTTTGGACGATAAAAAATATTTAATTTATGCTAGTCTAATACTGTTATAACAATATATATATATATATATATATATATATATATATATATATATATATATATATATATATATAATATATATATTAAATATGGCGATACGTTTTCTTGTGATATAGTTAATAAATAAAAATATTTTAAATAGCCTACCAGAACAGTTTTAATTTATATATTAGGGCCTACTCTTATAATTTATATTCAAAATACACATACCCACACACACATTCACACATACGCATATATATAAACATACACGCGCGCGCGGTCACGCATTCGTGTCTGGTGTGTGTGTGTGTGTGCGTGCGTAAAGAAAATAATAATTTAATTAGGCTAATTCGTTGGAAATTGTTTTTTATATTTAATTTTGTTTCTTTTCTTATTTTTGGCCACACAAGTAAACTAGTTGGGTCAAACAAAAGGTTTTAACAAATAGTACTTGCTACTTTTCTCCATTGTTATTGTACTGATCAGCATTTTATCCACTCACTGTTATGAAATCGCCACTACGTGACCAAGCTTCTGCCCTATAGAGGCGAAGGCGTGGGAGCACTTTGAAGGCTGGCGCACCTGATCGAAGTGACGTCACCTGTAGGATTGGCTCTCTTTCCTTATATTGAGATTCGTGTTCGCCTACTTGCGGCAAAATAACGGCAAAAGAAAGACATGGGCGCAGAAAATGTCTGGTTTAGGTGTTGGATAACTCGAGCTGAGGTTCCATTGTACAAGTTATACAACACTACGTAGAGTTCCCTTTGTCAGGCCTACAACACCGGCTATTCGTTTCCGGATATTGTGAAATGCGTCCGAGTAATGTATTGCAAACAAAGTCGTACCATTAGGGGGCTGTTAACGTATCGACTCGTTGCCGTCCTTCTAGTACCCTAGTCCACAGGCGCCCACTTTTGAAAAACCTCTTGGAGGCTCAACACTTGTTTTATTAAATTCCTTCTATTAGCTCACACTCAACTGAAATATATCTAGTACAAATTTTTAATCTTTAATAAAAAAACATTTTTATTCATCTAATCACGTTCAAATACTGTTTTTTTAAACCTGTAGTGGATGACAATTGATGTTGATAGAGTTTTTTCAAATATCTATTCAATAATTTACAAGCAATTTTAAGCTTCACACAAGCGCTCACTGGACACGGACGTTTTCTTGAATTCTTTCATAGATTTAAAATACGTGACACAGCTCAATGTGAGTTCTGTGAAAGCTTAAACGATGACGCGAGACATACATTGTTCTACTGTGAATATTGGAACGAAAAGCGACAGCAAATAAATGCCTGCCTGGGCATTACCATTAATGAATAAAACATGTTATCCACTATGCTAGAATGTGAAAATAAGTGGAGTTACATAGCAAATTACATTGTAATAAATATGTTAGAAAAAAATGAAATAATAAGCCAAATGAACACGTAAATTATACAAACGTTTTGACAAGTTGAAACAGCCCCCTGAAGTAATGCCTAACTGTGATCCCAGGGGATGACAAAGAGTGTTTGAAAGAAGTTCGAGGTAGAGGTTTAGGTTTTTTACCACAGTTAGAGTCTGTAGTCATGAAGTAATGCTGAACAGTCGAAACCCCGTGCTGGGCCTTCATGTCATGAGTTTTTTGATGTTGCAGGGTTTGTAAACCAAAGGTCAAGTCCTTTTTTTCCTCCAACGTATTGAAAAAAAGAGATAGATAGATAGATAGATAGATAGTTGAATGGATAGAGAGATATGTAGGTAGGTAGAGGGATAGATAGATAGAGACAGACAAATAGACAGGCATATATATACAGGGGGGAGAGAGAGAGAGAGAGAGAGAGAGAGAGAGAGAGAGAGAGAGAGAGAGAGAGAGAGAGAGAGAGAGAGGAGACAGACAGACAGAGAGACAGAGAGACAGAAAGATGTGATTACTAGGGTCTGGATAGGGAAAAGTTGAGGAGATTGTACACAACAGCCAGAGAAGGAGCGGGTTTGGTCAGTACTTCCTAGAAAACACGTTTTCTAGGAGATACTGGTTTGGTGCCCCCGATGTATTGCAGCGTCTGAGGTTACGCGACACTGGCTGCGATTAAGAATTTGGAATCAGAGCTTTTGGTTAAGGGTTCGATTTCAGGAGGGGTTAATGAACGGCAAAACGTTTATTGGGTGGGTCGGTTGAAGGTTTTAATTCTGGTGAAAGCGTTTATTTTTAACATTGGGACTAGTTGACCGAATCTCTCTCTCTTTCTCTCTCTCTATCTCTCCTTTTCATTAACAATTTGTCATTTCACATGTAATATACAGTATGTGTGTAATAAGGTTGTTGTGTACATAAATTAGTGTAAGAATGTGTAATAGGACGTTGTGCTAGAATGGAAGAACAATATTTGTACGCAACAGTAATACTAGATACTATTTCTTGTTGCAGTCCTGGTCCCGATCTCTTCCACAGTGATACCGCTGCCAGTTTATAAGGTTGGCTACAGTGTCGGGCTCCAACCACCGGCTAAACCGGAAGGAGAAAATAAACTAATCACAGGTTGGTGACTTATTTAGTTTTAGTTTTTAGTGCATTGTAGATCTGGTACAGTATCAAAATTCGGAAACTTAAGTTTGGTTTTTAGTGTTTTACTTTGCAACTTGAGAAAGAGACAAACTTTTAGTGGATATAAAAGCCATTTATTAAAACAATAATAGTTCAATACATAAATCTTTCTTTATAATCAAATTTGTAAATGGGCGCAGCAAAATAATAACAGTTCTTAAATAACTAACAACAGTTAATAATAATATATTGTTCTGCACCACACGATATGTCCATATGCAATTCCTTAGAGTAAATGGCACTTCTTGTTTACAAATCTGATAAAAAAAATACAAACTTCCGCATTCACTCCGAGCTCTTAATTACTAAATAATAGTTAAATAAAACATTTACGATAACAATATATATTTAGATCTTACTAATAGCACTAGCCACGCAAACAATAAACAAATAAAAGTTTAAATGTAATGTGGCTGGTGCAACCCTCCCAAAGGCATTTATAAATTATATCTAGCCGCAACATGCCCAGTTGCTACCACTGTTGCTGACCGGTGATGTGGGTTACCTAGATGTCCCGGGACCATCTAATGGCATCAGACACCATTAGCCTTTTCATTACTTTTGCGTAACGAGGAGATATCTTCAGCAACCGGATGACACCCTCGTTACGTTGGTCCCACGAACCGAGGGCTCCTACCACTAGGGCATTGAGGGTCACTTCATAACCCTGTAAGCGGAGCTCCTTTGCCAGGTGTGAATATTTCTGAATTTTTGCACTACGTACTTCTACCAGACTGATAGCGGTTTTCAAAGGGGACAGCTACATCTATAATTGAAATTTCTTTTGTCCCCTCGTTTACCACCACCAGGTCCGGCCTTAAATTAGAGTTAACATCTGGCACCGTTTGGTTTACCCGAACAACACCAGCCGCCGCGGCACCGTCTTGGATAAATGGTTCAAAATAGCATCGTGGCGACACTACTGGGCCGCGCTGTGCTTCAGACAGTGGTTCAGCACGTGGGGAAGCGTCTCTGACGCATAGCCACACCGCCGACACCGTCTATCTCCCGTCCCGAAACGCCGGCAGCCGTTGAGCGGTACCGTTCCTAGCCGTACTCTATGGACGAACCGCCAGTCAGCGAATCGAGTGTATCGACCGGTGCGTATAAAATGATTTGAAGTGTCGCCGAACTGACACATCGACCACCTTCCCTCGGTCCATCTTCCCCAATAGTCGTCGACAGTATCAAGACCTCACGGCCGCTCGCAGTCGTCGCGTAAGGACCTGGCGAGCGTTCTCCGGAACGACCACGGGGTTTATTGGAGCACCGGGTGCCTGAAAAACCACTTATAAATTCGCGCAACACCGAGCTCAAACGCCACGTGACCCCAATCCGGCCTTGCAGCTGTCGGGGAGCATTCCTTGCGGCAGTCCACACAATGTCACCACCGTCTCTGCCGAACTGCCCATCAAGTCTCCCCGATAGGTAGCCGGCAAGGTCTTCTTCGGTGAGAAGCTGCCCAATACGTGTACGGACTACACCGAGTTTTTTAGTGTACGGACTAAGTTTGGTTTCTAGTGTTTTACTTTGCAACTTGATAAAGCGACAAACCCTTAGCGGATATACTAAACTTAAATGTTAGTCAGTGTTTGAAACAAGAATTTTATCGCTTCTGGTTTATAAACTATTTCAGAAAACTCATTCAAGAATTTAGTAACTTGTAATATAATGCAATGAGAAGGAGTTACAAATAATTTGTTTTAGAAAAATTTAAATTCATTGCAGAAAATAAATACTGTAATATAAATATAGATAAAATGGTAATAGGAACGATGTAATACTACTGTACTAAGAGGTTTTTATTTTATTACAGTTTTAAGTTTCTAGTAGCATATTTACTATCGAGATTTAAAGTGGTTCTGTAAAATATTCCAACGCAACAAATGGGTCCAGATTAATACCTTTTTCTACTTAAAAGGCAACAAAATATGACAAAGCAATAGATAGTTCGGACACATTACATAAGCAAGCAAATTTCATTCTGTTGTAGTAAAATTAGGCTAAAAACTCCTCGAAATTAAAATGTCTCCAATTAATTCTTGCAAGGCAACAAAATATTAACCTATAAATCTAAATAGGATACCATACCATTTAGAATTAATAATTAACGGAAATTCTTCATATACTCATCTTCCCTTCTGTTAGGAATATTTGTATACATTTGAGTACATTTTCTGCCTTTCATAACATTAAAATAGAGTGGGGTTCTATATAAAGACAAACTCAAGATTTGGGTGAAGACCACCTCTCCGGCGTGCCATTAGAAGGGCCATCGCGCTCGCCAAAGGCTTTTCCCTGTCATTCGCGGAGTTGGGAACCCGATCCTAATAGCCGTCAGGCTGATGATGTACAAAATGTACATCAGATCCATCATCCCTTACGCAGCTCCCGCTTGGTACTCCCTTCTGACCGATACTTCAAAGAGAAAGCTGCACTCTTTCTAAAACGTCACGCTCAGAACAATCACCCGTGGTATGTAAGAAACACTGTAATAGCCGAGGGACTTAACGTCCCACTCATAGAGGATTTTATCATCAAACTGACTTCATCCCTCAAAGATCGAGCAGAACGCTCC
>JBAIZL010000004.1:131319731-131322231 GCA_036971475.1 Prosapia bicincta
CTGGTATGAACTAGCCACGCTTGATAGAAATATATAGAAGCTTATTCTAAGCTCAGTAAAATATGAAATTAAGTTATATTTATTAAGTAGCAGATCAGCTGTAAGCTAAAGACGTTTAAAACAAATAAATAACTGCACTAGAACACATTTACAACTGCATCTAGTTTAGTGAGTTCGTATGAAATTATTTATTTGTTTAAGAAGGAATAATTAAGAAAAGCTTCATTCAAATGATGAAACCACACGTTTTTGTGGTTAGGAGAAGTTAGAGTTTATGCTGTCAAACAAGTTTATTACACCAAAGGGAGAACTGGATGACGTTTTTATTTATTGTGTTTTCCGTCAATGAGTATTTTAATCTTTTCAATGTTTTACAAAATATATTATAACTAAACTTAAAATAATAACAGATCTATACAAACTAAGTACCACGATGAACTACACATGAACGTTTAATTATTCGCTTGAGTCACTGTGGGATATGAATTAACAAACACAATAAATACAACCCAATAACCACAATAAAAAAATTTATTCACTATAAATCAACATTTGATGTACATTTATGGTTACATTTAAGTACTTCTGAAGATGGTTACCTTGTAACCGAAATGTACATTAGGTATAGATTTAGAGTGAGTAAATTATTTTTATTGTTATTGCACTTTTAATAATTGTGTTTACGTATAGCTAATTTTTAACCTAGAGATTCTACGAGGAAGAGCGTTACGGAAGACTGAGGCGCTATGGGGATTCAGAAGAACGTAAGGATGAGGTCGGGAGACGGAAGAAGATCCAATCGAATCGCTGAATTTGCGGATATACGGATACGAGTTGTTGGCTCTGGGAAAATAAGTAGGGAAGAGAGGGTGGACAAAACCAACAAGGGAAGATAGGTGAAAAGATTATCGTATGGTGATGTTTGAGACGAACCAATGAGAGTTGGATATAAGTCTCAGCTAATCTGACTGGAAGGATTCGACGTTTCGGTCCAAAGTGGTCACCAGCAAAGGGACAACGTAGGTAATGATAGGGAGAAGTACGAGCCGAGTCTTGAGATGAGTGGGGAAAACCTGGCTCCCATACCCCTCTATTGGTTAAGAGTGATGGAGGCTTGGAAGGAAAACTACCGGTGGCTATTGAGGATGACGCAAAGGTTATTTCTCCAAGATCTCCAGGTGACAGAATGATGGCTCCAGTCTACGGGTTTCTTCCTAGTAAAGCGGTTTCTGTAACTTTAGCTTTCCTGTGTTCAAAGCAGATCTCTATCTCCGGAGTCATCGTGACAAGCGCTGAAAAGACTAACATTAGGTCATCCACGTACAGGGAGAGAGGGAGGGCGAGGCAGAGAAAGAGAGAGAGATACACGAAAGGAAAAAGTGTTTATCGTCGAGAGAGACGATAAGAAAGAGTGTTTGTATAGAAAGACAGAGAGAGAGATGATATGAAAGAGTGTTTATGTAGAGAGAGAGTCGATTGGAACGTGTGGTTGTATAGAGGAAGAGAGAGAGAGAGAGAAAGACAGAGAGAGAAAGAGACAATAGCAAAGAGTGATTGTGTAGATAGAAAGGTAGATGGTTGGCTGGCTGGATGGATGGATGGATGGATGGATGGATGGATGGATGGATGGATGGATGGAAGGACGTACGAGGGGGGGGGGGGAGAGAGAGAGAGAGAGTGTAGGGAAGAGTGTTTGTGTAGACGAGCTAGAGAAGTCGTCCTAAGACACAACCCTGCGCGCCCTCCACCGATATAAATTTGAACGAGGAGAGTCAGTTTTGAATGAAAACAGTGAAACGTCTGACAGGCAGGTAGGTGACAGGAACCAATGAGGAATACGGTGTATTGTCCCACGGGCTGGTGGCCAATTCATAAAAAAACCCAAAATACCATACATACTTGAAGACTTTACTGATGTCTGAAAAGGCTGTGTCGTTGATTGGAGCTTGCACTCAAGAGCCCACTACCGCGCTGGTGACCCGCAGCAGCTGTTGAGTAATGAAGTGCTACTTTCGGAATCAGATTTGTTCTTGTCGAATGAATACATCCTGAGCAGGAAAGATTTGGGAGTTCAGAAAACCTTGCGGAGAGGAAGGAGATCGGGCGGTACTGTCAGGTCGTTAACAGGTTAGTGTTGTTGAGTAGAAGAGTCACGTTTAAGGTTTTCCAGGAAGGACAGTGGTGTAGTTGTCCATAGAGGATTTGAATATATGATGAAGGTAGGTTAGGATGATTGTTGTAGGTGAGTTTTTAAGGAAACTCCGGAGATGATGACAAGGACAAGATATATTTTAGCCTTTCGACGACGGGGTTGACTTTTGCTACGTTAACGGGTATTAGGCTTACCTCCAGACGTAAACGTGGAGGTACTGGTTCTCAGATCCAGTGAAATATTCGATTTAAATGTCATGACGTAGAACAAAATGTGCTTCCAAAGAGACAACAAAGAATTTTCATCGAGATAGAAGATGTGTCCAGCCGTATCTTGAAGAGTTGGAAC
>JBAIZL010000004.1:131327231-131339731 GCA_036971475.1 Prosapia bicincta
CGCAGACACGAACAGAGAGTAGGTGTGTTTAAATATGTTTTAATTTTCTAAGAAGAAACCTTTAGATAAACAGGTAAAAACAGGTGTAAAAATATTTTTTTTATAGTGTGGCAAACTATCATTTTGTAGGGTATAACCTTTAGACATGTTTTATACTATTAAATAATACTGTTGAAAAAAACTATTTTGAAAAAAAACGGTATTAACATCGGTGTCATCCACAACAAATGAGTGGATGAATAAAAAGTATTTTATTATCGATTGAAAATTTGAAACGAAATATATAAATATATATAAGGAGAGTGCGAACTAGTAGTAGGAATTGAAAAATAGAAGAAAACACACCAGCATTGTTGTATGTAACATGTTTACATGTTTATTTGGTGACATGTTTATTTGTGAATATGCGAGATCTCTCTCTCTCTCTCTCTCTCTCTCTCACACACACACACACACACACACACACACACACACACACACACACACACACACACACACACACACGCACGCACGCACGCGCGCGCACACACACACACACACACACACACACACACACACACACATACACACTGCACTAACCCGTGAGGATGCACTCGTGTATGAACGAACGCAGACACAGTGTATGCAGTTAAATTTGTTAATGACAACGTAAGCTATGTAGTACAGTTTTCTCTTTACATCTGTTTGTTTTAATACTATGTTTGAGTACACGCGTACCTGTGGCAGAGCTAACACACGGCTTCATTAAAGGCTTCGAGATCTGATAAGAATAGGTAAGAAATGCACGACACATTGATAAGAGTATTGAACGTTGAAAACGCCAACAAAACACAAAACTACAACGCTGTAATCCGTATCTGCTTCGTGCCGGCTCTTAACAAACTTCTTTTAATTGATAATCGAGGGCAATGGCAGTGTTTCCTTGGGTCGCAGCTGTGCTGGCCGATGACCTGGGCGGCTCACTGTGACCCCATTAATGGGCCTTTCCAACACTAAAGCCGTCAAACTAAGGACTCGGTTTGCATTGCAAGTTGCAGGGCACTGCTTTCCTCTTCTCCCCAAGGTCAGTTCCAAGCCTAACGCGTTTCCGCTAGCGATTATTTCGTGGATTATTTTACCAATGTGACCAACATTCTAAAAGTAAAATATACAACTTGGGCTTTTGTAGGAGATATTTTAGTATATGGAAGTTTGAGGTTTCATAATTTAAATAGTATTGATAAAAAATATGGTTCTAAAAATATTTATTAACAAAGAATAGATTTCAAAATTAAGGCTAATGTAATTTGCATAATGTAAAATTTACATAATTTATTGTTTGAATATTTCCCTTTAGCTCAATCCTTACAGCATTTCGACATTAATGACATTCATTTTCAAAAGCATACAAGAACAAAGAGTCAGGATTTGAGTTTAAAGTCAACCAGCTTTAACTATTTTACTTATTAAATTTTTAGTTGAAACTTTGTAACATCACAGGTTGATCGAATTTATAATAAAGTAATTTTTTAACAAACTTATTTAGTGGAAATGTTTGTCTCTGCTATAAGGGAGTCATAATCACTATCTAGATTAGCCGATAAGGTTGCGCAGTGAATGTGTTAGAGCAGGGCAATTAGCAAGGAGGGCTCCATCGCAGGGCAGTTAGCAAGAGGGGCTCAGGGCAGGGTAGTTAGTAGCTAGAGTAGCTACAAAAAAGTAGCCATAACCTTTCATTTTGGTTGAGTGGTTCAATTATATTCGAGAAATGTAACAAAGGAAGGCAGTTAGCAGGCACGAAGATCCTTCTCCATTACGGTTACGCCGTTTAGATATATACGGTAAAGGCTACAGGTGTGCTGTGACCTGAAATCCTACTCACTAACAGTACGAAGTTGTTGCGTGAAAAGTGAAGAAGAAGGAAGAGAAATGAAGACAGAAGTGCGTTTGCAAGGAGTATTACGACTCTCATCCTTGCCAAAAGAACACATAATTATTTCGCTTATTAATTTCACAATCTCGAACCAGGAACACCAGATTTCTTTATCTCAATGTCTCGTCTGATTCAGTCCAGGTGGTGCAATCGTACCTTCATCCACTCCTTACCTAAAGGCCGGACCCCACACTTGTGACTTGGTCCTAGGTGGGCATAACCCATCCCGTTGGACCTTGAAGGCTCCGTCTCAGATGAGGTCTACAGTTTTGTTGTAACCTACAATTCTATTCACTAACAGTGTTTCTTTGGAAAATCCGTCCGTAGTTAAGGCTACAGTTATGCTGTAATATGAAATCCTACTCACTGCAAATGTTCTTGTGGCCATTCCGTCAGTGGCGATGGTTCCATCTACGTGTTCACCTTTGAAATCCTACTCACTGCCTGGCGAGGGCTGCAGCTATGTTGACACCTGTGAAATGCTACTCACTGACAGTGTTCCTGTGTCCAATCAGTTCATGATGAGGGTTGCAGCAATATTGTCACTTCTGAAATCCTATTCACTGACTGTGACCCTGTGGCCAATCCGTCCGTGGTGAAGGCTGCAGCTAAATTGACATCTCTGAATCCTACTCACTGACACTGTTTCTGTGGGCAATCCATCGTAGTGAGGGCTACAGACATACTGTAACATGAAATCCTACTCACTGACTGTGTTCCTGTGGCCAATCCGTCCTTGGTGAAGGCTCCAGCTACGTTTTCACCTTTGAAATCCTACTCACTGACAGTGTTCCTGTGGGCAATCTGACCATGGGGAGGGTTCCATCTACGTTGTCACCTCTGAAATCCTACTCAGTGACAGTGTTTCTGTAGAAAATTTGTCCGTGGTGAGAGTTCCATCTACCTTGTCACCTCTGAAATCCTACTCACTGACAGTGTTTCTGGCGGCAATCCGTCCGTGGTGATGGTTTCATCTACGTGTTCACCTTTGAAATTCTATTCACTGACAGCGTTTCTGTGGACAATCCGCCCGTGGTGATGGTTCCATCTACGAGTTCACTTTTGAAATCCTACTCACTGATAGTGTTTTTGTGGGCAATCCGACCGTGGTGAGGGCTCTAGCTATGTTGTCACTTCTGAAATCCTACTCACTGACAGTGTCTCTGTGGGCAATCTGTCCGTGGTGATAGCTGCAGCTATACTGTCACCTCTGAAATCCTAGTCACTGACAGTGTTCCTGTAGCCAATTCTTCCATGCTGATGAGGTATTAAGGGTCATCCAATAATAAACCGTGATTTGATTAATGATGACTTTCTTCCTTGGAAATGTTTTTTTTTTTTTAGCAAAATAAGGAACAAAAAGCAATTTTAATAACCAATGTATAGTTTATGGAAAACTCTCTATGAAAATTAATAATTATAAAACTATTTTACAACTTCTAATGAAAAACAATAGCAAATAACCCTAGGCTTCAGTTTCATGGTGTCTTGACAGCGGTGAGATTATTATAAGAGAAATGTAAGGCAACTGGTTTCGACACGTGCCGGTGCATTGTATGGCATGACAGATTTATCACTCAGAGATATATATCTGTGTTGTGTTGCATATAAATGCACAGATTTCGACAGAAGCGTGGCAGGAATGCAGTCCTGCGGAGAGAAGACCGTTATGGTGGAGAGAAGAGCAATGAATTCCGGTTAGCACAAGTCCCGTTGTCGCAAGGCCTTGCCGATTTCGTCGTCCGTCTGAGCGCGTTAATTACATGTCCCTACATCCTCCGCACGATCTGCTCACGTTTCGGCCAAACATTTCCTCTTCTGGGCATTTTCATTTTTGAATATGCTAAAATAGCATATTTTACTAAACTATGCAATATCTAATCGGCTTAACGTTTAAAGCGGGCTGCGCCACCTTCTTCAACAAAATAAAAAGCGAGAGCGTTTGAATTATCATTGCTTTCTGAAAATAATAACTATTTTAATGTTAAAATCATTTTGGTTAAATTAAAAGCGCATATATCACAATTTTGGTGCACAATGCCTTATTTTGTTAGAATATTCTCCATAAAGTAGTTAAAAACTATGCGCTCGTGACAACTCATTATTTTGCGTCTGATATATACTGAAAACTAATTGTTTTTACGTTCTTTCTGACAAAACATAGATCGGAGTATTCACTCCTAAAAAGATCCGTTTGCTTTTGTAGAAAACCGTTCGTCTGTGATAATTTTTACATCTTTTATATTTGTGTCACATGTTTTGCTTTTTAAAACAACCTCTCAAACATTTGTTTGCCATCCCACCTCAAAAGGAAATTCTCACGTCATGACTTCTTCATGAAACATGGAATTACCACAATGGTATTTTTGCTTAGTATTATTTTCATTAATTATTATCTTCACAATGAATAAGCAATGTTAAAAAATTTCGACTTTAAATAAAATATAATTATTTTATGATTCAATTTTATTTAGAGTTTATAACGTATTGGTAAATTACTAGTTATATATATATATATATATATATATATATATATATATATATATATATATATATATATATATTTATTTATTTATTTAGAATTTTAACTTTACAGCAGAGATAAATATCTTTTACTTTATTGAATATTAATATTTATTTGGAGTTTTATACGAGTAGCATAGCAGGATATTCTCGCAAACACTACATTTAGGATTAAGATAAAGATAACGGCCCTGACATCGAATAAAGGGCATCACGTATGCAGGGTCGGATACCTACACAAACCTACGCTCTACCAGATACGCCAAGATGAGGGGAAATGATAAGGAAAGATACTGGGAGTATAGGTTGGATTAAGTGTGGGGAATAATAATCCCCTTGCACTAAGAGCAGGAGAAAATTAAGGTGGCTTGCTCGAGCAGATGTGTGTACATTGATAGTGACCTAGGAAACGCGAAGAAATCATATTCTCTACCAGGTCACTATGTTTAGCTGGATGATACCGAACCAGTCCGATGGTCAAAATATTCCAATATTTTTGTTGCTTAAGAAAAGGTCACGGTCGAAGTGATCCGATGGTTAGTAAGCGGGTAGAAGCAGGAAATCCCGGACACGTTACCTAAGCACGCCTCAGCACCCTACCCCCTAACTGCCACAGCCCAGTTCTTATATTGATAAGTTACTCAGTTAGTGTAAGGAGAAAAAGTGTACTATGTATTCTATGTGGAGTGAGTATACTTTGATTTAAAGTAGAATAGGAATGGGTCTGTGGCAGGGTAGGGATGCGGCGTTGTCAGTTCGAACGCAGTGACTCTCAAATTGCCATCGCCAGCGGCGAACGAAGCAAGCTACAACACTAGTAAATTACTCCTCTACAGCTACGATGAAACTGAGGGACGAACGGAAGTTTAACGTCGAATTGGCAACAAGGCTCACCGACGCAGCAAGATGTGAATTTCCTATTCACTCAGATGGCGGTATACCCCACTTCCTCTGGCTTATATCTCACCAACATAGAATCCTATTCTGTTTTAAATCAAACTATAATAACCTAACCTAGCCTAACCTAACAATTATTTCTATACTTTGTTCATGTGTGTTCGAGGTGACCCGTACGCCAACCATTGGACCAGTTCAAACTCCCTACTTGATGGGATTAACAAACTCTACTACAGACGTTTAGCTACGTTCAGTTACTTAGCCAACTGTTTAAACTTAGCCATTTAACACGGCAACTTACAAACCCGCTATATAGGAAAGACATTATTGAAAATATTTTAATAATGTGGTCAAAATACTTTCATAAAGATTTGAAAAATACTGTTAAATCTTTCAATGGACAGCAAGCTAATTTATTTTGGGGATTTTCTAGAACGTTGATTCGTGAACCATATCAAATAGATAGATGTACTTATAGTATGGCACAGAGGCAAGGAAGATTTCTTTAAATATAGCTGATTCATCAATTTACTTGGCAAAAACCACTAAGTACTGATTTTTCTCAGCAGACCATTCCGCAACTCGCAGCAAAGAACAGTGCATTTACCAAGTGCGAAACGCATCTGCTGGCAAATATCAGTACGATAGGTTTTCAACCGATAGGTATGTCAAATAAATTGAGAAACACGTATTTATTCAAAAACGTTTAAAATACAACTCAACGATTACAAGTTTTAAATATGGTTCTGATCCTTAGAGTGTTGTACTTTTACTGTAGGAAGGCAAGGGTCAAACAAGATATCTTTAAATATTAGTTCGTACATATTTTTAAATAATAACTTCTTTATGCACATTAAAATGTGCGTAGTTTTTTTTGTTTATTTATTTAAAAATAAATAACAAAACATGAGATTAAATCATTGCTTTCGCGTCAAGCTATTTCTGAAAAGCATACCTTACAGCGTATATTACCGTCAGGTTACGCTATGAATCACCTCAAAGTGACTTAAATGATAACATATGATTTCATGCAACAGCTGATTTTGTGTTATAGGTTATGTTGTAGAACAGCTGTTTTACACATTGGTTTTACACGTAGATTATTATGAAATAGTTTTGATCAATTAATAAATATATTAATTTACTAAATTTTAATAATTCTCAATAGAAATAATTCAATGTAACGATAATAATAAGTTATGTAATTTTAATCCAATTTGTGAACGAAAATCATATTTAAGCCCGTCTTATAGTTTTTAAAGAACTAATATGAATTGAATTTGTTAAAAAAATCTTCCAGTTAAATAAACATTTAATAAATGTTTCTTGTTATGCGCATTATTTTATTATCAACTATAATAAATATTAGTCTTTAAAAAATACATTCCTCAAATAAAGATGTAAAAACTAGATGATAAATGCATAAATTAATTATTATTTTAGCTCTATTATGTTATCACTTCTGTTAGGTATATATATATATATATATATATATATATATATATATATATATATATATATATATATATATAATTATTAAATTAAAAATATTTCAAAAACAAGAAAACTTTTAATACATATATTTTTCAAAGCTTTTCGCCGATAAAAGAGTACCAGCATCTACAGGAAAAATAATTATCTATCAAAAAATTACAAAAAGTCTAACAAAATTATAATGAACTTTTGTTAGATAATTATTTTTCCTGAAGATGCTGGTACTGTTTCATCGGCGGAAAGCTTTGAAAAATATATGTATTAAAAGTATTCTTGTTTTTTGAAATATTTTTAATTTATTAATTATATTACAAGAAAACATATCTCCATATTTAATACACACATATATATATTTGCTGCATATGCACTTTTATTTAACCTGAGCAGGTTTTGTTTAAATGTTGGCCGTATACTTTATGGTGTAGATGTTTGGCAAGGAGCCAAGTAAGATATAAACTTACCGCAATCATGTGGTTTGTGCAAAGCGTGCGTGGACGTCGTATAGTAGTTTCGATACGAGACTTGACCCAGACTTCCTTATTAAAGTAGGATCTCGAAACGGGACTGACAACGCGAATTGCTACGAGGCTGGTTCCATGATTAGTGTTGTTAATAAAGTTCCACGCGTCTACACTTCCACTTGTGGCTAATTATCTGGCTGCATCAAGCTGGAGACCTCCATGATACAGACAGCAAGCCCATTAGAAAGTATTATGTTAGACAAACCCAAAAGTGATTACGATCAGGTCAAGCAAGAGCCACTTTATTCTAACAGTTTGATAAGTTTTGGGGTTGTAATTTTAGGGGAATAATGCCTAATTGGAGTCCAACGATAGTGTTATGTTTTTCAGCCTGCTTTGTTCCAGCAACGGCCCGTACTATGTAACGGGTTCCTCCTGATACCCATTATCGCTCTGATCCAGAAGATTGTCTTCTCTTTTGAAATAAATAGTATGGTTTCGTGTAGATTTATGATGTTTCCTGGACTCTTTACTTCCTTCATTAGGTAATCGACCTCCATCCAAATTTCCTCCTAATCCTATATTACCTTGATATATCGAAATAAATAGGCTTCTAAATACATAAAATTACATAAGTTTTACGTAAGAAATAAATAACGGGTGCTATGAGCAGGCACTTGAGCTTGACAAACAAAGCCAATGCGAAGAAGGGTGCGGTGTGTAGTGAGTGGACGAGTTTAGTAGGTGGGGAAAGGGGGCTACCATTATTTGTTGGTTCGAGCACTTAATGGTGTAGATGTGCTTTCACTGTTACAAGACACGGAGCTAACCATGACGTTGTTTTTCAATTCCTTCTATTAACACTCTCCTTATATATAGGTCTATCTATGAGTGGTTTATTCATCCACTGAATTTCAAATACATTCTTTAAAACTTGTAATGGATGAAACTTGATGTTAATGCAGTCTTTTCAAATATTTATTCAATAACTAAATTTAATAATGAGTTATTTTAGTTTTATATGAGAGAAAATATTTTCACAAAAGGGGCAACGTATGCAATATAGTTATCTCGTCCTATTTGGATTAAAATAAATGATAGCATATGATTTCGTAAAACAGCTGATATGTTGGAGGTTATGTGGTATAACAGCTGTTTTAATGCATAGATTATGTTACTTTATATTCATTGTAATTATTTAATAAAAAATAACTAAAGTAAAATTTTGTTTTGTTGACCTAAGTAGGTATTGATTTAAATTTTTAAAAATGTATATTACTTCTTAATTAATTGTTCGTACATGTAATAATGTTGCTGTAGAGAAGTTTAGTGGGCGGAAATAATCAGGTGCAGAAGGGGACGAAAGATAAATCGACAGAAAGGAAAAGATGAACAAGAAAAAATAATTGGGCCGTGTCATTGTTTAAGTGGCAAATAAAGTCAAAGAGGGATGATATCATATAGTAGTTGGGATTTAAGTTTTTCAATAGTTCATTCAAGCTTTCTTTAATCAACCAAATGAGGATAAAACTTCTTTATTAATTTCACGGCAGCATTTATTTTAATCTACGGCTTTAAACTTTTGTCTCGATAATTTTAATCTTTAAACAAGAGGATTAATAATTAAAGTTTGTCATATCTAATCACATGCTTGGTATATATTTATAGCTAATTGAAGGCACTCTTGCAATTTCCTGTTGTCAACCTTATGGTGTTAACGTACAATGTTGTTATCTTTTGCAGTAAAAAAGACGCTCTTTCTTGTTAAAGTAAAATTAAAATTATAAAGGTATTTGTATATAAGGCGTTGCCACTTCGTAGCTATACTAACAATGACCCGTTTCCAAGTGTCATATAGGAGAATAGGGTGCTATAACAGGTTTACTGAGAATAGTGGCAAATCTATTATATCGTGTAATTTTAGTTGCCATGGATACCACCGATCTTTGATTGGGCGAAAGTTAAGGCAACCTTCTTCGATCGTAGCCGGCAAAATACCGATATAATTCGAATTCTAATACAATTATCGGTTTATCCAATTTTAATTAAAATGATTGAATCTTTTTAAAAGCATCTAAGGATATTATAATAAGATTATTTTATGGGTTTTGAAATAGTGCCCATTACTCCGCAGTACAAGGTTACCGTATTGTCCTCTAGGTGGGTCAAACCAGTTTTTGTGTCCCTAGATAAAGGTCACAATGTAGGCCTACTCAATGTGTTACTGTAGATTCTATGACTTTAAAGCAGAATATATGAACAGTATGTGAAAGTATGTAGCTAGGTGGTAATTAGGGACTGGGAGTCTAGTATGAGGACAACTTGAAGCGTAGCAAGCGGTATAATCATGTTAACTGTCTTTTACTCTTAGAAGTGCGTTCTATCTGCTTAGTTCACGTGTTCTGTTATCGTCACTTTAAGTGTTCTGTAATCTAAAACTGTTCCAACAAGTGTTACAACCGATAATACGATTGTAAACCATTTTTTTAAAAAAACAATTCATTGGTACTACAACCTACGCTCGAAACTACTTGAAAAGATCAAATGTTTCAAGTAAAATTCTTTTCTTATTTAAAAGATAATAAATATTATTAGGTTATTATTTATTAAATAACTTGTTGCTGTTCAATAACGAGCTGGTTGTTGATTACTTATTACACTTTGATATTACTTGCGGCCAGACTTTTTGTTAACTAAAGGTTGTTAAATTGTTTTCGTCTTACTTCTTCAGTCTTCTATAAAAAAAAATATATACACAAGTAATATCAAAGTGTAACAAGTATTATTTAGTATTAAAAGGCCTTAAAATATAAATTTATATACGACGAGAAAATGAGATTCAGCAGCAGATTTTTGCAGAACCTAAAGGGAAATGCGCACCAATCTTGCCACTTAGAGCTCCCATCTATAATCCTAAAATATATAAAATAATCCATTGAAGATATTCTCGTATCAATAACTGATTGCTTTGCGTTTTAAAGTGAACAGTCAGTATAACATTTTGCTACTAATTGTTACTACTCGGAATCAAGGAAACGACATGTATCTTTAATGCTGTGGGATGTAGAGAAAGAGGAAGCCAGGAATATCTGGGTTATACCCGTTACATTCCAAGGTATCTAGGGATAAGGAGGAACATACTATTGCCGCTGATGATGGATATGTTTTGAAAAGACTAAATTAAGGAACGGACTTGTATCTTCAACGGTGTGGGATATACGGAAAGAAGAAGATAGACATGTCTAGTGACTAACATCTGGGTTATACCCGTTACATTCCAGGGAACCTAGGGATAAGGAGGAATAGACTATTGCCGCTGATGATGGATATGTTTTGAAAAGACTAAATTAAGGAACGGACTTGTATCTTCAACGGTGTGGGATATACGGAAAGAAGAAGATAGACATGTCTAGTGACTAACATCTGGGTTATACCCGTTACATTCCAGGGAACCTAGGGATAAGGAGGAATAGACTATTGCCGCTGATGATGGATATGTTTTGAAAAGACTAAATTAAGGAACGGACTTGTATCTTCAACGGTGTGGGATATACGGGAAGAAGAAGATAGACATGTCTAGTGACTAACATCTGGGTTATACCCGTTACATTCCAGGGTACCTAGGGATAAGGGAGTTTAGACTATGTTCTTACTAATAAAGGATTTAGAAATGATTGTGAATAGACAGAACTGGGGAAAAGACCCATACCATTTACTTATGGTACTTACTATACATACCATTTACCTTGATATTAATGTATGTAATGTATACTAATGATACGCGCTATTGCGTGGGATGTGAGAAGAAGGAAGCTACATGTTTTCAGTGTCGTATATCTGGACCATCTCGTTAGACTCCAGTCTGTGCCTAGGAATAATGAGAGAACACAAATACTGGGAAGAGGGACATATGATTTGCATGAGCAGGATCGCTTTTCTAAAAGCCCTGTGGAAAACGAAGAAATATTGACAGTAGGCGACCCGCTGGATTGTTAAACTAGTGTCCTGAGGATTCTTGTTGGTTAGGCGTTTTGGCAAGTCCATATGACCAGTTTGTCTCTTTCACATTATATGTTACAACAACCTACAGATGAAACAAAAGAAGCTCATGCGGAAATAAAATAACATCTCATGAAAATATAAATAAAATTATTAATTTAGTTCGATGAATACATTCGACTTGTTTTCCCTCACTAGTTTGTTATCAAAGTGCTTGAGCACAAACTGATATAGGTGCATATACCAAGACTTGTCAAATATTTGAAAACCTTTTTTGATTTCTGATGTTTTCCTCTTGAACATGGAGTGGCAATTAACAGGTTACTTAAGAGCAACTTACTCCATGGTTAAATCATTGTAAGGAAAAACATAAATTAGTCCATAAGATTGCTAAGTACTCAATGTGATCTCATACAAAGCTCTCATGGATCTGTTTATGTAGATGTGTAAGTAGCGCCCCCTAAACACAAAAAATGTTTATTGAGGTCTAGAAATATTTTGTGCCTTGTATAAAGTAAACAGTACATTGCGACGAAATAATTGTTCGTGGAATTGTAAAATGTCGTCGCTTATTTAAAATCGATTTTTTTTGAAAATGTTTAACATTCTCTCTTTAATACTTGTTGACAGCCAACAGTTCCAATAGTTATGTTTTTATTTGGGGCTTCACGGGTTTCTGTCAGTTTGAGTCTTATCTCCTTAAGAGGAGATGGAAAGGGGATAAGGACATAAAACTCTAGCTCTAGCCTGAATCTATCTGGAAACTCACAGATTGACTGTAAAAGAACCATAGACTGTAGAAGAAGACTAAATGATGGGTGGGAGCTACGTAAACATCCCTGGCAATGAAAAAACTGATCAAATAGTCAAGCAGGACAAAAACTGGACAAAAAATTGGATAAAAACCAATTAATAAAACGAAGTGTTTAAGACGTTCTTGAATTTAATATCGTAAAATATTCTTGAAAGAAAAATATTTAAACATTATTGTACTTTGTATATTGAAGATTAATGTATTAATTAGCTTTGGCTACTGGATCTAGAAAATCTTTTTCAAAATAAAAATCGAACCGACCAATTCATATTCACCGCTCATTTTTTAATGCATTGTGTCTCCATTAAAACCGGAGACACAATGGAAGACAGGAACGATAAACTTGGTTATTTCCGTTTGTGAGGCGTAAACCGGAAGTACTAACCGCACTACGTTTTAT